>VXBQ01008792.1:134748-169568 GCA_013400175.1 Phainopepla nitens | reverse complement strand
AAGGAAGGAAGGAAGGAAGGAAGCAAGGAAGGAAGGAAGGAAGGAAGGAAGGAAGGAAGGAAGGAAGGAAGGAAGGAAGGAAGGAAGGAAGGAAGGAGCATAAAATCCAGAACATTACTAAACTATTATTTCCAATAAGTCTATTTACTAACTTACAAGAAATTACTCCCGTTTAGACTATAATTATAATCAAAATCAAGTTAATATGTTTGCCCTCAGACAGAGTAATGGTGTAACTAACACTTGTAGTACAGCCTAGATACAAGTTCTGTTCTGCTGAAATGGTGATGGAATAAAGACACAGATGGGATTGGAGGTTACAATTTTTATGCCATTAGCATATGTGCTGATTCTAAACACACCTTGCTCTTCCATTATTGGGGCTCCTGAGGCCCTGTTTGCTGTAACTTTGCTCTTAAGTTGAAAAACCATCTTACCACTTTGCAGTGTGCAGAAGGTTCCTCTTGCCTTGTGAATGTGGGTAACATTATATATGTTTAAGAAAAAAAAAATGATAGCTAAAATTATTTTACCTGGTATTTGGTTCCTCTCCCATTCCCCATATGCAAATCAGAACTAACCTGGATGATCTGTGTAGTTTTTCACTCGCTCTTCTCTCTCTCTTTCTCTCTGTAGGTCTCTGTTCAGTTCAGGTCCTCACTGTGCAGGAAGAGCCACTCTTCAGAAGAATTAGTACAGCTGCTTTGATTGCAGAGATGGTTGTCTGGAGAAACAACTGCAAATAAATAGTTCTTTTTAGCTTCCTCTCAATATAAAAGGCATCTCCAATGTTTTTTCACTTTCAAATGAAATTACAGAAGAAATATGTACAGAAGTTCCTATATGGTCCCTTTTAATTTCAATGCAGGGATAGTCTTCTTCACTGAAGCACTCAGCAGTGCTCTTAATATACTCTACAATCAAATCCAATAGGAATATCTCACATGTACCTCATATCTTCAACACTGATTACATCTGCACTGCAGACAAATTGTTGATTTGTTACTCTATACATTAACTTTGAGTAAAGAGATCATAAGTAATCACTGATAAAGAAAATTAAACATCTTTTTTTCTGCACAGAGTGTGATTAACATACAAAAGATGGTTTTCAGATGGTACAGAACTATAGGCTTTTTCTTCTTTCTATCAGATGCTCTAGACAGATGATTTCTAGGATTTATAGGGATATCTGTTTTGAATTATTTGCTTTTATCATTCAGCTAATTTTCTTGTTGTTGGGTTTTTTTCATTATTTTTTATTAAAGCCAAATGAGTTTGCTCCAGGACATTCCACAAATGCTGCTGTACTGTCACTTTAGGAAATGCCATTAAGGCGACCTTTTCCTTGTTTGCTTCCCATGGTATTTAACTAAACTGTTTTAAGAGAAACATCATTAAATTGTCAAGTTCCCCATGTGTGCCTTAAGGTTATTCATAGAAACTGTAGTCTTTGGGGGATAACAGAAAAACAAAGCTTTGTTTTTCCCTCATTAACCCCATGAAGTAACAATATCAACTTTAATACAGGTCTATCAACATATTCAGCCTCTCTCTCTCTCTCTCTCTCTCTCTTCTCCCCACCCCCCTGTAAGTATTTAATCCTGGTGAAAGACACCACATTAGAATCACAAGAGAGTGAAATCCTCTACCAAACCTCAAACTGTTTATAGCACAGGAAGCAATTCCACCACTCCCCACCCCCCGAAAACCTTTCACCAAAATTCCTGGTTTTGTTCTGGCATCACTTATTTTAAGAAGGTGTGGGACAGTACATCCCAAATAGTATTTGGACCAAAATAATAAGTGCCAGCTATGATCACAATTCTTGACCTGCTTTAACTCAGCCATGAGAAAAAAAATAGGTATCACAGAGCACAGAGCATTTAAGGCTGGATGAGACCTCTGGCAATCATCTCCTCCAAAGGGGTCAACTAGAGAAGGTTGCCTGGAGCCCCATCCAGTCAGGTTATGAGTGTCTCCACATATGGAGCCTCTACAATGTCTTTTAGCAGCTTGTTTCAGTGTTTTGATCACATACACATTAAATTATTTTTCTTATGTTTAAATGGAATTTCCTGTGTTTTAGTTTGTGCCTATCAACTCTCATCTTTCCACAGGGTACCAGAGAGAAGTGATTGGCTCCATCTTCTTTACTCCTCACATCAACAAGTATTCATATATGTTGATAAGCAGTCCCAGGTCTGTCAGTCTCTCCTCATATGTCAGATATACCAGTCCTTTAACCATCTCTGCAGCCCTTTATTACACTCTCTCCATCACTTTCTTGCCCTGCAGAGCTCCAGAACTGGACACAACACTCCAGAGGTGTCCCACCAATACTGAGCAGAGAGGAAAGATCATTTGTTTTAACTTGCTGGCAGTTTTTCTTAATACAGTCCAAGGCTGTTATCTGCCACAGTGGTACAGTTCAGACTCATGTTCAAATTGTTGCGTACCAGAACTCCGAGTCCTTTTGCACAAGGCTGCTTTCCAACTGTTTGGCCCCATCCTGTAGTGATGCATGATGCTTTTCCTCCTTAGGAAAAGGACTTGATATTTTCCTTCGTTGAATTCCATGAGATTCCTATTGAGATGCCTCCAAACAGCAGTACAACCATCTGGTCTATCAATTTTCTTCCCAGTTTTATGTTGTCAGCAAACTTGCTTAAGGTACAGTCAGTCCCATCATCCAGACCATTAATGAAGATGTTAAACAGTTTCATATCCCAGAACTAAACCTGAGATAATCTATTTCTGTGGGCTGCAGCTGATCTGTTTGCTGCTGACCCCAACCTTTCTAGCCCAGCAGCTCAGCTAGCTACTAAGCCATGTCACTAATCACTTATCTAGCCCACAGTTCCTCAGTTTGTAAATAAGGACATTATGTAAAAGTGTCAAAAGCCTTACTAAAGTCAAGATAAACAGCATCTACCACTCACCCCCTATCTCATCATAGAAGGCTATTAGGATGGTCAGGAATAATTTTTCCTTATGGATTTGTGCTGAGTACTTCTAGTCATACTCTTGTCCTTCATATGTTTGGAATTGGTTTTTAGGATGGTGTATTCCTTCACCTTTCTAGGGACTGAGATAAGGCTCTCCACCCTGTTCAGACAACCTTTCTTGTCCCTTTTGAAGATAAAAATAACTACTGCTTTCTTCCTGTCCTCAGGAATTTCCCCCAGTGGCTATAACCTTTCAAAGCTAATCAAGAGCAGCTTCACATTGACATTAAACAGCTCCCTCAGCATTTTTGGGTGGTTCCCATTAGGTACCAGAGACTTACTTGTTTATTTGCACAGTTCAGTTAAATATTCCCTAAACCAATTCTCATTAATCGAGAGTGAGTCTTCCTTACTCCTTATGTTGTAGCTAACAGGTCTGATAGGATTTCTCAAGGTGAGTACTTCCATTGAAGATCACAGTGAAGAGGACTTGAGCATCTCATTCTTTTTTGTGTCCTTTGCCACCAGGTTCCCTAGACTATTCAGCAGTGGGTCTATTTTTTCCCTCTTCTTTCTTTTGCAATCAATCTCCTTTTAGACGTCCTTTTTGTTGTCCTATATGTCCCTTAGCAGACTCAAGGCTGGGTAGGTCTTGGTTTTCTTTATCCCATCGCCACACATTCAGATAGTGAAGCTATATTCCTTCCAAGTCACCTGACCATACTCCCACCTCTTGTAGACTTCCTTTTATGTCTAGTTAGAACCTCTTTGCTTACCTACACATGCCTCCTGTCACCTTTGTTTCCCTCCCTGCTCATCACAATGAACTGGAGTTTAAAAGAGGTGATCCTTGAAAATCACTGGATTCCATGGACCTCTCTTCTTGCCAGGGCCATGTCTTGTGGAATTCTTTCAAGGAGGTCCCTGATCAGGCCACAGTATGCTCTCCTGAATTCTAAGGTTGTGATCCTGTTTTTTGTACTTCTCCCTCCTCTTAGGATCCTAACTCTATCATCCCATGGTCACTGCAAACAAAGCTACCCTTAACTTTCACACTCCCAGTCCATCCTTCCTTGTTTCAGGTTCAGTAGAGTGACTTTTCAGCTCAACAATTATCTGTGTTAGGAAGTTGTCATCACTCCAAAAACCTCCTGGATTTCTTATGCTGTGCAGTATTGCTCTTCCAGCAGACACTGAGGTGGTCAGGGGCTTCTTGCAGTTGCCTGAAGAAGGTCTCCTTTACTCATTCTTTTGATCAATAACAGACATCCACCAAAGCATTGCTCTGGTTTATTTCCCACAAGCTCTCAATTGGCTTGTGGTCCATCACCATGATGTGATAGTGTCCAACAGATGCTATAATTGGAGAACCATCTCACAGCAACATCAAGCTCCTCCTCTGCTGCAGCTTTCCTTCCTATGTTTTTAGGGAACACTCAGAAATTCAAATATATCCTGTTATGAGAGACCTCATGCCCATTCAAATCAATACCACAGGTCAGGGTCAATTTAAATCCGTTTCCCTGTATACCACAGTTCCTTCCCAGTTTGCTGTTGTTCATATTTCTTAGTCTCCAGTCCTGCTGCTTGGGAATTCACTACATAGACACAAAGTAGACTTGTACCTCTACTGATGCCTTGGGCTAGCTAAAACTTAAGGCATCACTGCCTTCTGAGAAAGAAGTTTCAACAAAAGCTTTTCATTTCATTAATGTACAGAAACCATCACATGGTCTTGATTACTCTAGGGCTCTCTGCTAAAGGTTATCTCCATTAATGTCCTTGTTACCACTTCATGATTCAGTCTGTCCTTATATTCCCTGAAGCGCTCTCCTTAGCCATTCAATTCACATGGCATTACATCTTCTCATCCCTGAGTCTAAAAGTGAGGTAGCTTGTCCTACAACATTTGCAAATGTAACAACTTTTCATTCTGATGAAAAAACTGGATTTGAATGGGTGATCAAATCTTTGTTCAGCCTCATGTAGTAACTCTAATCTTACTTATCAAGCAGACCTGCTTCTTTTTATAATATTACGTTTGGTATGAGCATTGTTTGATTCTGTGTTCACATCTACATCAATCAGTGCCTCAGCATCTCACTATGCAATGAAGTGATCCTCGTCTCCACCTTCCTAACACACCGTCTAAAAGAACTAGGCTGTAGCATCTGACAAGAAGCAACAGTAATACTTCTGTGTAATGCTCATTCATCTCAAAGGAAGTTCCTGCCTCAGCTGACACTAAGGTAGTGAATGCACAGAGTTCAAGAAGTATTGCCTGGCAAACTTTCGATATGCAGACCTAAGTGGTTTTCTTAAAAGAGCTGGCAGGGATGGAGCAGGAAGAGAGACTTTATGCCAAATTTCTTTACTTAATGCAAATATCAACCCCCTTGAGTAAAAATTGGACATTCCTTAGCAAAGACACACTCTACTTTTGAAATATTTATCATTCCTTTATTTTTTATAACCTCAAGAAAATTTGGGAGGAATGTGAACTGTTTTGGTTTTTGTCTTCCTATGATGGTAGAGATTTATTTATAGCCAGGAACTGCAGGACAGTTCTCACGTGGCTGCTGAAAATTAAAACAGCATGTAGAGTTTTGTTTTGTTTTGCTTTTATGCCTTTGCTGCTACAATCTTTCCCTGCGTTCCCTAAACCCTTGTTATTGTAACCAGAGCCACATTTTGCCTTGCTACAATTGCAGGGTTATGTAAATTCCAAAGGTTTTAAAGGAAAGGGCCTGCAGATTCTACTCACAGGGAAGTTGACACAGTTATGCCCAACATCAAGGGAGAGACAAAGGTATTCATAAATTGTCAAGAGACAGGAAACCTAAGACTCAGCCTCAGCATCAACCTGAAGTTTTCCAAACCTTTAGAACTTACTGGTTTCATTTAAATTGCTTGCCCTCTCATTTTCAGTGTTGTGCTTTGCTAGGACAAGGAAAATTTCCTTCAGTCACTTCTGAAAATCTTCATATTTTCTCTCTCACTTTTCACCAGTGTTTACTGGTTTACCTAGTAGAGCCAACAAAAGAAAGTTCTACAGGTACAAAGATTTTCAGATCCAAGGAACTGTGTTTTTACAATGATGACGAAAATGTGCATGTTGAAATACTTTGCTTTAGTCACGATTGTTTTAATATTAAAAAGAAAATCACAATGAAAGAGAAAACCCATACTCATAAAATTGTCAGGATAAGTGTGTGCACCTGATCCCTTGCGAGGAGTCTTTATGGTACTTAGGGTGGGAAGAAGTGTGATACATATTGCACATCTGTGCACTTCTGAGTAACTAAGTTGTAATGCTGACATTACCTGCGTATTTCTGTGTGGGCATGGGCAAGCCAATTCATGTCTCTGACTCTGTACTCTCTAAAAGAGGGATAATCATACCTGACTCAGACTCAGTGTTAGAAGGTTCTGCATAAGCTCATCTTAGTCCCCAGTGTTTAGACAACTCAGCTAAATGAGAAAAATATTTAGCCCACTTCTCCAGACTTGCTTCTATTTAAGTTCTAAATCACCGTTAGATAAACCATGTTTACACCTCAGACAAAAAACTAGATTACATTATTCCT
This sequence comes from Phainopepla nitens, assembly GCA_013400175.1. Classification (NCBI taxonomy): domain Eukaryota; kingdom Metazoa; phylum Chordata; class Aves; order Passeriformes; family Bombycillidae; genus Phainopepla; species Phainopepla nitens. Next base: position 163,033 of record VXBQ01008792.1, on the reverse strand, counting down.
GAAGTATGTGGAGGTTTTCCTCAGCACGCTGCACCCCAGTCACTGGAGTGTGCTAATGAGAGCTCATGGACATTGTGAAAAGGTGCAGTCAGAACTCCCTAGCCAATTCAGCTGACACTATAAGGAAGAATGAGGCTGTGATGCCACCCCAATGTGCTGCTTTCTATAGCAGTTAGATTTTCTTAAACTTATTTCAGTGGATATGGAAACAAAAACAAGAACAAAAACCACCAACCAAACAAAAACCAGCAGGCCTTGCTGCCCTGTCCACGCACATCTTTGGTGCAAAGTCAGTCATGGTAAGTGATGTAGAAAATGAAACACTGGCTCACACTGTGCAACCAGGTAGGTCAAGGCAACACAGAAGGAGCATTCCAAGCAATTCCCAAGCTGTGATATTTCAAAAACAATAATTACAGTTGAAAAGACACTTTCAATAGCGTACAGTAGTTCCTATTCACCTTGTAGTTACTGTCACTGCACAGGTGGCAATAGCTACTCTCATTATAAAAGTGTAGCTGTATAAATATGATCATGAAAGACAAGACCCATTTCTTAAGGTGCAGCTACACAAGATCCCTGCACAGCTCAGAAGTTTCTACCGGTCTAGCATGTGTGTTTATTTACTTGGAGCCAGGAACTGCCCTGTGGAGCTCTGATCCTAACCATCACTGTGACCTTGGGCAAACAACTGAATGCCTCTGCACCCACAACTTCTTTTGAAGTCAACTGGGGATGTGTATACTCACCAGTTCTGAAGAAAAACCCAAGCCCTACAGGCCAAAGCAAAATCTGTTAGAGCTGAAGTGTTTTGGGTTGCATAATAAATTATGTAAATTTTTAACACAAAAACTGAAGCATCAACAGATAAGAAATATTTTTGTAAATGTTGTCATGTAATTGCACCAGTAGAACCCAACTCCCAGACGCAGAGCAGTGGAGTCCAAGGGACCATCTATATTAACAATTTTTGGAAGAGGACAGTTGTTCAGAATCTGTGCTGAGTCAGAAACAAGCAACTATAAGACAAAGAGAAACTAGAAATCAAAGGCAGATATATTAGTCTGTGTCCCATTCTCAGTGTACCTAATCATAAGTATCTGAGAACAATGTATACCGCTGAACCAAACAAAGTACTGACCAAAATTGTTACTTTATTTCATAAGTTATGCTTTCTGATAGTCTAAACTGTTGTATTCTTTTCCCTCACAGATTACTAGTTTAGTGCTCAAAAGCACTGTGGAGCACAGACAAGAAACTCTGATATCCTACAATATCAAATTCCCCAGATTTTGTTCTTAGACCTGATCCAAAATTGATACATGCCTCTAAGTGATCAGCACGGCTTCATATACCCTTCAATATGTCATCAAAGTGTTAAGCAAGATGGAGTTTGCTTAGCTTTTGGGACCTGTGAAGTCTGCAGCCTGTAATTATTGGCCAAACTAGCATCATAGCTCTTACCTACAACTCATTAGTTTCCTTGAGTTGACAAAGCCCTTCCTTACCCTCCGTGCTTGCATACCTAACAGATACTACTTGGCTCAGCACAATTAGCCAAGCAGGCAGAACAAGGAGCCACTTAGTCACCTCTGATGCATTTTACAGCAGAGAACCTTCAGTAGCTGACACATGTCAAACACGGCAAAAAAGTTATAAAATACTGATAAACATAACCACATGGACTTCCGACACATTCAAAAGACCATTTAAAGAAGTCTAAAAAAATCCTTGTACTGATACCAAATGACAGTAAGAAAATAAAAGACCTCTGTTGGCCCAGTGGTTCCACAGGGTGAGGTTTAGTTAGGCCCATCTGAGATCCTCAGTGCTATGATATTCCTCTGCTGCATAAAGAAAGGAGGGCAAAAAGAATGAGCAAGGTTAAACACATAGGTTGAAGCCACATAGTATTAAAAAAAAAAAAAAGTAAAAGCAAACGAAGCCTAACAGCACCAACAAAAAACCTTCTATAAGCAGGAGTAGAATAGAAGTAAAATTAGAACAGTTTAGTTGGAAGGCATCTACAATAATCAGTACAGCTGCCCGATTGCTTTAATGCTTTCTAATGGTGCCACACAGGTGAGCTGAAAAAGGCAGACTTGGGTTGTCCTCTCAACCTGCTTCAATCAACTGCACCCAAAAATATCTGGAGGGAAAAAGACACCTGACACAGACATGGTAAAAATGACCCAAACTATGAAGTAGCAACTCTGAGGGTGTGGGAAAGTCTGCAAACAAATCACTGGGTGTGTCAGATACACAGACGCTGGTATAATACAGTGATTACTGTGTCTCAGTGAATATATAAAAGTGAGCTTGGTGTTTTAAGAGCCAGGCACAATGACCGCTGAACAAGCTCAGGTCTGGCTGCATTTGCCTAGGAGCAGCACAGCATTTGCTGTGACCCTAAAACTTCACGGGATGTTCTGAGACAACTGAAGCCTAGAGCTACTAAACAAATCCAGTGTGGCATCTTATTCTACATGGAAATTTTCTAGGCTAAATATCACAGATATTTCAATATCACATGCTTCTGTGGCACTCATGAGTGAATTTCTCTGTGAGCTTCACTGAGGCTACAGGGTCCATTATTTTCCACCCTGATAGCATCACAAGGTGCAGTGTGTATGATCCACATCGAATGGCAAAATTCAGCCCTAGAAACAGGCTTCCAAAATGCTGGCGAGAAGCTTTAAAATTCCAAATGCAACAAATATAGGAACCTAGAGAGCTCATGGATTTAAGTTCACACACTCTGTACAGAAAAACCTAAGAAATAAAATTTATAGTTCTGTGCAGCCTTGGTTGTTCCATTGCAAGCAAGCAAGCAAACAAAGAAAGAGATAGATCACACACAGAGAAACACATATCCCAAGTTAATGGCAGGGGTCAGCCAGCAGAAGCAAGCCCAAGATTTACAATGAAAGAATTCCTAATGGAAGCCAAAGAGTTTTCCCCCATTTTTCTGGGGGCGTTGCCCCTACTCTGGCACCAAACTGTCCAGCTCCCTCTAGCTTCTTTGTGAATTAGGTTTATTCCTGAAAGAGCTCAAGAATCCTGAGAGACCATAACTAAAAAAGACTCAAAGAAAAAATGAAAGCTGCCTATCTCTCTCCTCCACTGTGTAACAATTTAGCACTGAGTACTCAGAACTGAAGACAGTGTTCCCAGTGTTGTTTCAGCCTAGCTCAGAGACATATTTCCTCAGCAGGCTGTTTGGATCAAAGACTTCAGGCAACATCCCTCAAAGAAAAGACAAGGCAAAACACAGAGGGTACTTTTTCGCCATCTGCTTCCATTTTAATTTGCTGCCCTCCCACGTCACCAGAGTCTGTAGGGTGGTCAGTTGGATTCTGGGTCATGTGCATTCATGGCAGTATAAGACTACAAGGTCTTCAAATCCTGTCTCCTACAATCATACACAACTGTGTAATAGGCATGAAGTCCAGCAGTTCCACAGCACATTTATTCCAAAACTATCACAAATTAACATGAACCTTTTCAAGTGACCAATGGGAAACAATTAGATAAGTTTTCCAGTCTGAAGTGAGACAGTGATTTTCTTTCTTAGTTTAAAGCAGCTGACAATGACAAGTTAGGCATTTCATTGTACAGAGGTATAAGATCATCTCCCTGACCTTTGTTAACTGATTCTAGAGATTATAAAATTTAGTCCTGTCTGTGGATAAAAATACAAAAAGCTTGAGATAACTCTTTATTTATGTCGAAATTAGTAAAAACCACAAAATATTGATTTGCACGTAATCTGAATTGCATGTTGGCATATCTTGCAAAAATCAAAGCCAGTAATAAAAAAACTGATTCTCAAAACTAATGATGCGGCAATCTTATATTGCTTTTTGATAGAAGTACAGTGATACCATATGAAAATGTTACTACATTATGATAGGTCAACTGTAATTTGTATTTACAGTATTTCCTTAGATAAGGCTCCCATTCCATAGTAGCTTAGCTACACTAACCGATGTGTAAACCAGAAAGAATAAGGGCCCCTGGAGATGTCCCAATAGACGTGAACATACTAAACATCACCAGTGAAAGTAAGCAGGGGATGAGACAGTGAGGAGTCACTTGCTAAATTTTGCCTCTGATTAAACAGAATATGTGTCATGAAGGGCACAGTAGAGCACTTATAGCGAAACACATGTCCCCCAGCAGGTACATGATGCTATTCAAGATAAGTCCAGACACAGCTGGAAAACAATTCACGGGTCCCCCAAGGAAATTTTCAGAAATTTTCAGTCAGAAAATGCATCTGTTTTTCTCCCTATAACTTAGTAATGGTGAGTGCCAAAGACTTTCTAACATTCACACAGACTGCCTGAATCCTGCTGACGATGAAAGGCTAAGGTCAAGCTTTGTACTTCTGGCATTGGCAACACATTTCAGGGCCTCTACAACTGAGCCAGAGAGATTCACTCATTGGGACGCCTGACCCACGGGGCAGTAAAAGTATGAAACAAGCAATGAGGGCAAGTTCATATCTCAGTAGGGCACAGTTGGAAGACAGTTCATATTGGCAGGGCCCTCGCATGGTTATTACTCTATCCCTGCATAACAGTGCAGGAGGATGCTGACACATCAGAGCGCAAGCGAGAACAAAACCAACTGTCTCTCTGTGCACTCAGCTGTTAGAAACAGTTTAATTGGTTCCCGCTGTATACACGGCTGCAAAAGTAGCAAAGGACTGAAGTCCCCTCATGTTTGGTCAAGATCTTGCTTTCTTTCATCTGTTGTGCAGATGCTGATGGGGGTCACCTGCCTGGAGGGGGTCAGGATTCTGCCAAATGGATTTAAGGAGGGTACTCACAGTCCAGGCATCCCAACTTAATGGTCAGTGACTCAGTAAGAAAACCAAGATTGTCTGCATTAGTGGATGGCTCCATTCCTAAAGTTTGTAAGGAAGAATGATATCCTGGCAAACCTTCTTTCAGATCTATGCTGCTTTATCTAACAAATAATCCCATTCCACCTAGTAGGGAAATTCTCTTACAACCATTATCAGCAGTACATAAGTTCCACACTCTCAGTACCGGCAAAAGCCTAAATGAAGTGTGGAGCGTAGGAAGAACTGGAGATTGTAACTAAAGGCTCTGGGAAGGTATGAGAGAGGGAGTAAAAAAGGAGAGAAGTACTCACTCAGCAATAGGGTGACATTCTTGCATTCTGGGAGAAGTATGATTTTGGTGAATATATGGCTTGTCTGTAGACAGGAGACTAAAAGCAACATAATGATTAAGATTACGTTATAATATTTTAATGAATAACTACGTCTTTGCTACACTAACACTTTAGAAGACATAAAGATATCTGAAAAAAAAATGGGTCTAACCTACCTGCAGTGAGAGTACTTATGAGATAGTACAGACTCCCATTAGTTTGCAGGCATCTGAGAAAATTGTGCCTCAGTTTCTCAAAATGCTAAATCTGCTAATATTTGTACAGTGTTTGGAAATTTTCCAGAGGAAAGTGCTGAATGCAAACAATGAATTGCTGACTTTGTCTGCTATATATATATGTGATTTATCCTCACATTTTTATACAGTGTATGATTGCTGACAAGAAAATATTCTCAGCATTTAACTTCGGGTCAAATAGGAACAGTCCATTGACATGACCCAGCTCTATCAGAAACAATCTGACTAATGGGTCATACAATACCCACAGCATCCAGGGCTTGATCTTAAACCAATGGAAAACACAGAACTTGCCGTACTGTAGGCTGATGATTTACTGACTACATGCTTTCAGAGGGGATGGACTGTTGTAACACACTTGGGGGAAAACAATGGATTTATGTTAAAAGGAAATCATGTTACACCTCTAGAAGAGTCCAGGAAACTTCTATGCAAGGATCAGCAGAGACAACGATGCTTAAACAGTTCCCCAGTTGTTTCATTCCTTCTTGAAAAGGTTGTTTGCTTTGACCTGACAAGCAAAGGAGCAGAATTGGCAGGCTGATGCAGAACAACATGGATTCCCATGTATTTCTGTCACAGACTTCTGGAGATTTGAAAGAAAACAGATGGCAGTGCAGGACCAAGAGCGTGCAAAGAGATTAATGATTTTTAAAGACCAGCATGATTTACTTAAAAATATCCTTTTTTTTTTTTTTTTACTTTTAAAGCACTAAGCTTTCCTGGAAAATGGAAGAACTCAAAATATTTGTTAGTTACGAAAGTATCAGCAAGAATATGCTACTGATGAGTGTGTCTGTTTGAAATGTTTTAAGAAATATTTGAATGCAAAAGAAAATACAAAACATCTCTAAAAATAGCTAGAAAGGGTTAGCAAGTTAAATCTTCCCTGAAAAATTGTCACTCTTTGTAATCCACTTTTCAACTGGGGAACCAGCAAAGATACTGATCCCTTTTTACATTGTCAAGAAGACACAGATAGTGCTAACAAGGAAGGTATAGTTTCTTCACATGCATTCTTGACACTTAAAGGAGTCCAAAATATGAATAAGTTTCTGGAGGTCTGTGATGTGTCTGGTCAGCTTCCTCAGTGAATCTTACAGATATGACTGCTTCTGCCCTGGAGAACAGCTGAAACATCAGAGGATCTTCACATTTTCACGTTTTCTCTCATAAAGACCACAGGAATATAAAATTGACTACACAGAGTCAGAAGTCTATCTAAACCAGTACCATATCTCCAAGTAAAGGTCAGCTGCAGATGTTTAGGGAAAGCATAGAAAAATTCTGCATATAATCTGATCCTAGCCCTGCTCAACCCTTTCAGTAGTTTAGGACTTGCAGATGGGAGTATAGCCAGATTATCATGTTTAATAGCTACCAGTAAACCCATCTGCCAAGATTTTTCACCTCTTCCCACAGCTTTGTCTTAGGAGAACAGAATATTGCCATGTGCTCTTAAACCTTCCAATGTATTCCTGCACGCTTTTTTCACAATAAATCCAACCTGGATTGTGCTCCTTGGCAGAAATGTTCTTTCTCTTTTGTGTGTCTGTGTTTGTGCTTTATTTTATGAAACTGTCCTGGGAACACATCTTCACATCAGATCTTGTAATGTAAAATTGGACCTGATCATATTCTTCAAAGAAGAACAGGAGACTGTACAATTTTCTATCTCTTAAGACTTCACAGCTCATTAATACAATTCTTTAAGCAGCTAAAAAGATTGCCCCTTCAAACAGCAAACAAAATGGAAAGCCCCCCAAATCCGGTTTGTTCACTGTCTTGAATAATAAAAGCTATAGAACAGTAGAAATTAGTTCTTGTTTATGCCTCCTTTATAAAGTACTATACCAAGGAGACAGAATAGAGATGTTTGGTCTCACAATCAGCTTTGCCCCCATTTCAAAGAAGATCTGGGCTGGCACATACATTGCCTGGATTTTAGTCATTTTGGGATACAGTGAAGAGAAAAATACTCTCCAACAAAAACAAATGTGAACTTCAGAAATACCAACTTCAGCAATTATTACTGGGAAGTCAGCAAGCACTTGTTATTCAGGAGGAAGCCTCTTTCTTTCTTTCTTTCTTTCTTTCTTTCTTTCTTTCTTTCTTTCTTTCTTTCTTTTTCTTTCTATCTGAAAAAGTGTTTGTCAGTTCCTCAAGGTTACCTCTATTTCAATTTTCACACAGTCTAAACACATCCTTCTGATCTCCAGCTCCCATTCCTTGAATTCCAGCAAGTCTTCTGATTTTATCCCTTTCTTAGCTACTTCCCTCTTTTTACCTTAAGTCCTTAATTTTAAACTCCAGAAAAGCTTTATCATTGGTATAAGCCTGCTGTACTGTCAGAATAACTTTCTACTAAATCAAAAAACCCTGACCTTCTCCCAGTCAGTTTTGCTACTCCATGTTACAGAATCACAGAAAAAGCTGCGTTGAATGGGACCCATAAGGATCATTCAGTGCAGCTCCTGGTCCTGCACAGGACCATCCCCAGGAGCCACACCATGTGCCTGAAAGCATTGTCCAAATGCTTCTGGAACTCTGTCAGGCTGATGCTGTGACCACTGCCCTGGGGAGCCTGTTCCAGTGCCCAACCATCCTCTGGGTGAAGAACCTTTTTCTAATACCCAATCTAAACCTCTCCTGGTACAACTTCAGGCCATTCCCTCAGGTCCTGTCACTGGCCACCATAGATTTTCATCCTATGTCTAGAAAACTCCTAGTAATAAAAGACATTATTTCTCACCATAGAGATCACCAGAGAAGCCAAAATCTCAAGTGCTGAAACACCATGTAGAAAACCGAAAATATAAATCTAACAGGGAGTATGAATGTTGAGCAGCATGCAAACCAGACACAAAGCCTCAGGGAGGGAAAAGCTTGTTTGACCATCACCAGGTACCCATTTAACACACAGCACTAAGACAGCTTGAGGTTACTCTATCAATAGCACTGCCTGGGTTGTGATGTGTTCATATGCATGTGCCTACGTAGTTCTCAGCAAATCACAGCTGGGTACATCCTGTCAAGGGAAATAGACTATGAGGACAGGACTGACACACCAAAGCCCATGGGAGCTTCCAGCAACATGGGACACATTTGTCTGTGGCTTCCACTGATGTGAACCAGCAGTAGTTTCATGGACCTTCAGAGAGTTACTCTGCTGTAAGAAATATGTGAGCAGAATCAAATGCACTCTGTAGATTTGCCCAAGTCCCTCGGCCAGCCTTTCAAAAACAGCGTATAATTTTGGCTGCCTCAATTTTTTACTGTCTTGGTGTCTTAAAAGACACTAAAAATAAAGAGCCAAAATTACAGGTTACTTTGCACAAACTTGGGCCTCAGTTTCTCTGTACTAAGTTCTGATGTTACTTGGACTTACTTAGAATTTAAGCATGGAGAAAGTTTCTTGAACAATACAAAGCTACAGAAAACTTTCACTAGTTGAGAGCTGTCTTGCACTCTCTTTGTCCCAGGTCACTCAGGTCAGATGATAACAATTCCTTGGCCTGAAAATGACACACACTTGTGCCAAACAGAAATAACCTCATTATTAAGTGGAATTGCAGAAATAGCTTTAAAATATTTAGACCTATTGTATATTAGTATGTATACTGAAAACTACCAGTTTTCTGCACATGCCTGAGTTCAAAGGAATGTGATACCAGGAATCATAACTGGCAAGTGAAAAAGCCATGAGACATCACTGTCAATAATCAACAAACCAAAAAGCATGGGAAAATAACACAGACTTTCATCCAATGAAAATAAGAGCAATCAGCTTTCTTTTAATTTAGGAACATGCTGTGTTTGCCTGGGGGTTGCAAGGGCAGGGAAGGAAAAGAGGGTCAGCTCTCCATAGGACTGACCCAGGTTTGAAAATTCACAGCAACTAAAGTGCAGAAAGCCAAACCTCCCACACATCCTTCCCCTAAGTGTCAGGAAATAGTGTCCCCTGATTGCTCAATCTCTAAGTCAGATGGCTGGTCTGAAGGGACTACGTGGGTTTCTCAGATACCATCAGACCTTGGGGGAATTTTATATCGACTAAAGCAGATGGAGCAAACCTAAAAAATTCTGGAGATCCCTTCAACATGCTATTCAACTCTTGATGAGTCTCCCTGTCAATGAAGTCCAGCAAGATCACCCCATATCTGTACTCGGCAAGAAAAATTTTTGTGACTGATTTTCAGGATGAACAGAATTACACATAAGAAGCACAACTAAAACAAACAGCAGTGATAGCAGCAGACGAGTGACATGGTGTGGTAAAGCCACTAGGCTATCCAGGGAATTTGCTTACTCAGCTCTGTGAAACCATGAGACCTCACTTCGTAACACATAATATAGACTTTTAAAACCTCAGGGTTACACTGACTGTCATAAGCTGCAACAGGCAGTAGCTTTCTGTTCTACAAAACAAAACTTAAAAGATGCCTGCCTTGTCCATATTGTGATTTTTTTATCTTTCTTCCAGGGTACATCCATCCATAGACAAACTAGCAATTTTGGTATAATCTCATCCAAATTCAAGGATGCTAAAACCCATGCATCCTCATTGGAACTGAATTTTATGTCCTGCCAGATCAATATCTCCCTTCCCATTTTTCTTTCCAGCCTTCCACTCAGTGTGCAACTTTCCTGTTGAACCACAACTGACAGCCCACAGGGAATTTCCAGACTTGCAAATCCCTGCAGGTAGTGTTGCTAATCCATTGGATGTTGAGCTGAAGGAGAAAGAAATAATGAGACAAATGGGTAGCAGACAGATCAAAACACCCCAAATATGGAATTATCTCCTTAGTTCCTCTTCTTACCCTCTCAGCTTTCATCAGTTCTGAGTATATTAGTCCTGTGTTGCCTGAAGTACTTCAGAGGGACTAAACGTGAACAAGGTAAAAAGTGTTTGTGGCTTCAGACACTTGCCTTGGCTGTGACAGCTTTCAATTTTTTATTGGGGCATAAAGTTTTCTAACAAGTTACTACATTCCTTAAGAATTTTTTTTTCCTTTTACATTGCCAGCCAATGTGATCAGGCTTTTGTTAAGAAAAAAGCAGCTTCTTGGAAAAGGAGCTGCGAGGCCCACTGGAAACAAAATCTAGTAAGAAATAAACACGGTAGAGGAAAAAATTCTGACATGTCACAGCAAAGTAGCTCAGATCCCAATATGAATCCATCCAAGTCTGAAGATTTCACTTCCAAAGTACATCCCTGCAGGATCTGCTTTTGAGAGCTCATGCTCCCTTAGACATGCATCAGTATAGTTGCTTATTTTCCAGCTCATGATTTGCATAGCATGGCATCCCTTACGGGATTAGACCTTGACCACCTGCCCAGTAAAGGCTGTCCCCATTACATTAGCCAGCACGGTGATTACATCAACCTGCAGTTGTTTTCAGCACAGCTAACTACACTTGCTCAATTTCCTTATGCAGTGGAGATCTCAGTAACCCTCCCTCCTTCTAGTCCTCAATTTTCCTCCTTTATTTCCTTCTCCCTTCCCCAATAACCCACTCTGCCACCCTCAAGAGGAAAAGTATTTGCAGACTTTTTTCATTATCAAAACAGCCTGATGCAGGGAATGCTGACTAGCAGCAGCCTTTCTTGTGAGTGCTTGTTGGATGAAACCAATTGCTAACAGCATGAGGACTCACATTGTGCAATTCACATGGCTTCTGCTCCTCAGCCCAGTTTAGTGTTTATGCTCAAGGGCATCATCTCTCCTTCCAGCAACTGCACAGGCCGACAATGCTCCTGCTGGCCAAGAGTTTTCTACAGTTACAAGTGCTTGCAAAGTGTGTCATCTTCATGCAGGAGGCCTCAAACTGTTCCTGGAGAAGCAAGCTGCTTCGCTCATGGGTCTCATTAGAGAAGATGCCAATGAAGAGGACAGCTACCTACACAGAACTGCTCTCCTCTCCTCCTGAAGAATGAATAGACACCCAGGTGTGAGGCTGGGGAGGTAAGGTTAATTAAATGCAACACTGAATTTTAATTGCAAATAGATATAGCTGTGTGCCCCACTGAAAATATCATCTTCTTATGGAGCAGACTTGAGAATCTCTGGACTGCAGAGGTATAAAAAAAAAATTAGTAAGAATCACTAGTTTTAGTTTGAACTTGGATCAGGTGTCTGTATCAGTATCTGCAGGGAGACTCTCCTTGTAGTAGCTGACTTGTTCATGTATGACCCTGTTACATCTAGGTTTTAGATGTGAGAGACACGTCTTCTCTGCAGAAACAGAGAGTTCTTTAGAGAGCCCTTAGTACCAAGCAAGTAGAGGCTTGAGGTGCTAAATTGGGCAGAATTGGCCAAGTGACTCCCCTTACTTGTGCTAGTATTTTTTATCACCAGTAGCCTGGCAGAGCAGGACAAGACTTCAGGGGCCAGGGAATTGCGTGTAATCCTCATAAGGAGAGAGGAACTGCCTGCTGCACAATATGATAAGGGATTAAAGAGTTAAAAAAGAAATCCTACATTGTGGAGTTGCCTAAGGAGGTGCATTTTTGCCTAAGGCTTATTTGCGATTTTCCTTTCCTGCTACCAGAACATAAACTAGATGAATTTCAATTAATTTTGTAGTCTTCTAAAGACATGACCATCCCCTCCTTGCTCTCCTCAGACCTCCCTCATCCCCTGTAACCCCCATCCACATACAGAAGGGTGAAAACGCCTGCACTGTCAGCCCTTCTGCATACCTTTGGGAGAAGCAATCAAGCTAAACCCGAATTGTGTGTGCTGCCAAGCTGGCTTCAGGATATTTCATAGGAGAAAAAAAAAAGAAGAGGGAAAAACAATCAGTACTTGCAGGGATTTGTTCTTGAAAACAAGCAAAAACATGAGAAGCTCTGCTGCAGCAGCTGCACTTACACTGTAGTAGCCGTGTCTCTGCGTGGATCCTCCCTGTTCTGCAGTCCCGTAATCCACACAGAGAAATGCCTGTACTGCTCCTCTCGCTGGCACTGCTGTTAGAGTGAGACTGGAACTGCTGCTGTTTTCACTTTCAGACCAGCCTCTCTCTCCAAATCCTCTGACGTCAGACAGCCTGCGAGAGATATTTATGGAATGAACAATCCAAAAGTTTCTCTAGGTAGATTTAAAACTGCAGTTTGGGGGGAATTTGTAATTTTTGCAGTCTTGGATAGAAAATCCCTCCAAGGGGTTCAGGGAGGAAACAGTGGGGAACTATTGATGTGTTTGTATAAATCCCTGGCAAAAGACAGTACCTCTACTTTTCCATCCATGATATGTTATATCCACACCCAGGATGAAACTCTCTGTCATGTAAATCCCCATTTGGAAAGCGGTTTTCCTGTATCTCGGCTGTGCTTAAACAGGGTTTGAATCAAGCATGACATCGAGGTCTCTCACAGACACAATCCAAACCCACAGCCCTCTGCTGTGTCCAGGCTTTGACTGAATTGAATTAAAGCAGGACTGAAACAGGCCTTCCAAGCATCTTGTCCATATCCTCTTTCAGTTTGGCACTAACCCCTTTTATCTGGATTGCTTTCTCAAGCATGTGGGCCATTTTGGCCATCTTCCCTCCTAACTTCAAAATATCTTCTCTGTAAGTATGTCATCTCAGATAAATATCAGCTCAGTAAATTAATTTAGTCTTTGATCTCTATTATGCTCTGCTTATTTGCATCTTTCCATTATTCCTTTGCTACTGTATAGTATGACAGTTTTCACTTTTTCACTGTACAGTTTGACACTTTTCAGTGCTGTGAAAGCCACTTATGTGTTACGTGGAAGAGAATGCTAGAGCAAAAACGGAAACAGTATTAGCATTAATCAGTACTTGAAGAGTGAAATACTCTATGCCGAGGTTAGTGATGATAAACTTGCACTGGTAAGACCTCTTTGTTTTGTATTTAGAAGCTGAGCTTGGCTGTAAGCCTATAAGTATCAGTAGTCTCATCTAAGAGATGAAACAGGTCTGAAAGTGAAGTGATATATTGTAAAAGTCCTTGAGTGAGCTTTGCTTGATTACAGACAAACCTTGTAAAGAAGTTCAAAACTTATTCAACATTTTCTGTAAGAGTGCACAAATGTGCTGCTATTATAAGCAACTGGGTTTTTTTTTTATATCACATCATTTCCATTTGTAAGTAGTTAAGAAGTATATGTCTTGGTACTACTTTTGGAGATGCAATTGCTATTTCAAAATGTGTCAAGGTTCTTTTCTGTGCAACTTACTAGCAGAGCAAATTTACCATTCGAGACGGTATGGATTAGGTTGGATTAGGTTTTTTCACACACATATATATATATATATATATATGTATGTATGTATGTATGTATGCTTTCTCTTTTCTGCTCTACCATTATCATCTTTGGGCATAAGCCAGGGCTCCTCCAAATCAATAAAAATCATCTGATCAACTTCAAAAGGCTTAAGATCAAATTTTCTCTGAAAACTTTCTAATGGCAGCTTTCCCCATTCACTGTAATATCATCACTATGACCAAAAGCTTTGAGATGCATTCTAGAATAAAATGGTATATTTTTGAAAATATTTCCACTTTTATACTTACAAGACGGGTCTAAGAATCTGGCAGATGGAAGAACAAGAAAATTATCTCAGTTCCAAAGCAATATTCAGTCAAGCAAAGGAAGTAAAATATTTTTATATATAAAGAAAAAATTAAAAGGAACCAAGTTTTGACAATGCAATCCAAGCATTGAACAAATGGTGGTGTTGTCCCCTCTGGCTATGAGATTTGCCACTTGTCTACTTAGCATCAACAAGAATCACTCAGGGCATGAGTCCCTGCCTTGCTATGCTGAAAGCTAATCTTATTAAAGATCAACCTTGGAGTTACATTGCTACCTGCTGGCAGTTTGTCCCATGGATATCCAGCAGGAACTCAAAGGGCAGAGTGATCAGGGCTTTTCTGTAGGATACCAGAGCTGTTCCTTGTGGGGAGTTCTACATCCCACCAGATTTCATTGACTCAGCTCCTCTCAAGCACAGTAGAGGCTCCTGGTGTTTGCTTAAGATGGGATAGCTATCCATGACTCCTCTTTTTTCTGTTTAGTTTATAAGATTATGTTACATCTTCTCCCAAGAGAGTAGAATCAGGGGAACATGGAAATCCTGATCATCACACAGAACTAAAGCATGAATAACCACAGCCTGTCCTACAGGCTGAGCCAAGAACAAACGGTATTCCTTTATTTCGAAAGATTTTGCAGCAAGATTGCAATGCCAAGAGATAGAAATGCTCTGTTTACCCATTTGTGGACATGGAAAACGTCCATGTCCACAGTTAACCTGTGTCCAGTAGCACATTTCATTTCTGTCCTGAAGAGATATGCCACTTACTTGTTAAGGTAGAAATATTCATCCCATCAGAAATGCTATAGCATTCCAGCTACTGTGGGCTAAGATGCTATCTCTATGAACCTGTTGCATTTCTATATGAAAATGAAAGGTAGAATAGCCAGTTGTATGGTTGTGTATTCATAACCTCTGCACTGAATCCCACAGGAGTCAATCCCACAAGATGCCACAGAAGCCCTTTCTAGAACACAACACCATGATATGAAGAGCACAAAGGAACCCTCTGTGGGCAATTTGTATTCCTGTTTCCTATACTTGAGAACCCTCCCCATTAGATTGGGAATGTGCACGCAAGAACAAAAATCGTTTCATTTTAAACAGAATTAACTTAAAACAGCAATCCCCCAAAAAAACACTAGAGACAGGTACTTTTGGAGGGTGAGGAGAATCAGCTTTGGGCACTGGACCAACACAAGCATAGGCGCTACTCAGCCCTAAAATACAGAGAACCGAGTGAGACTCTCTGCATCGCTTGCACATGACTGAAACGAGAGAGCATGTGCTCCTCAGGTCCAAACCAGTCTAATTCATGTTCACATGAGCAACTATAGTAGTCCAGTTGTCACTCCCTTAGTGCTACATAACAAAATAATAAACCAAAGGAAATGAAACCCTATTAAAATACCATTTTTGCTGCCATAGTGGAACAGGCCAGTCAGCTAACTAGTCTAGTACACTGCCTCAAGCAGAGTTAGATACCTGATGATTCAGAGCATGAAGAATGGAAAACACACTACATCCAGCCAGTTGTGGGCTGGAATATTACGTAAGGATGAGTGGTTAAAGAGAGAAGAGAAATTCTTTCTTGAACCCCATAGTTGATCAGTTTACACATTTAAGTATGAGGTTATTTCAGATGCTGGGATTTTTCCCTTGCACTGGTATTGCTATGTATGTTATTTCTGCATATTTTTCAGTTTGGGAACCTGCCAGGTTTTTTTCCAATGCACTGAAGTCAGGAAATGCAAAGTTATGGCATATGTTCAAAGAATAGCACACAGCAAAGCATGCAGAGAGCTCTTTGTCCTCAGATGCACACAGCCTTGGCCCTAGTTTTTAAATCCACCCAGTGATTTTCCTTTCATTTTGAATGATGGAGTTATATTCACTGTGTACTCTTGGCCTCCAGATTTAATTCTCCATTGCACTGACCAGAGGGAAACAACCTACAGGTCTCGTAGGTATCTTCATTTCCAAGGCCTGAAGCAGCATCATGGCTCACCAAGGATTAGTAAACAGTTTAAGTATTGGAAGGAAAGCTGTTGATGTGTTGCAGATAAACATGTGCCAGCAAGGATTGTTCTAAGACACTGGCACAGCTACCTCTGAACTGTGTAAGGGATCATACTCTAAACAAGAAAGAGGGAAGGAAGCACTTTCTGGAGCTATATGGTGGGTACTCAAGGCATTCCTTTAGCCACAAAGGATCATGCAGAGCATGGGAAGTATCTGAGTATCATAATCAACGTATGGCACTGAAATGACAGCATTTTAGACTCAGTTTCCTCCAGGATCAGAGTCAACACAAAATAAGCGTCAGTGGAAGATAAAAGAAGGAACAATTCAAACTAAAAGTAATGCAGTGTTAAGTAGAGTAAGACTCATAAAGCCATCATCTCTGCAGTATATTGTGACTGAACTCAGAGCCTGAGACACAGACTGGACTTCTCAAACTAAATCAGCAACTTAGATGGACAGTATTCATACATGAGAGTAGACAGAAGGCAGCACTAGCTGAGAACACTCTGCTTCCACTACCAGCAGAAAAGGAGGCAGGAAAGAGTGAGCTTTGTCCCACACAGGGAGTTGTGGCTAGACTCTGACTCCTTTGCAGCAGTCAAATAGACCAAAGAGAATTGAGTAGGCAAGACTATTTGGACAGTTGGTAACCAAAATTGTTCTGCAGATATACAATATCAGAATTAAACAATATTTTGTAATATATCACAGCTCGACCAGCTATTTCCAGCACTATCTTAGATCCATTTTGTTTTCTACCAAAAACTGTATAGTAAATTCAGGTTAACCAAGGTCCTTTGAGAGCTTTGTGGGATAACAGTTTCTTGGCTTCTTTTACTCACATACTGTAGTGACAACTGTTAAAGTGGAGATACTTCAAAGAAGTCAGAGAAAAACACATGCACTCAGTAGACAATGATGCAGATGGAAATGTCAGCAATTATATACCATATTAACAGCAATCATCATGTGTTACAGGGGAGCCTAGTAGGAATGGGAGTTCAATTCTGTGGAATATATAAAATTTAAGTGTCTTTACTGGTATAATTTTTTTCTTTTTTTTTCCTAGACATTCTCTTTTCTTGCAAAAGATTTATTTTTGAAAGAATCCAGGAAGCCAAGAGAGCCTATTAGACTGGCAATTATCCTGAGTCACTTCCTACAGTGGCTTGAAACAACTCAGAAAATCTTTTTTGTGGGCATGAATGCAGAAGTACATCAGTAGCCCAGAGAGCTGAACCAGTAAACCTGAAAAGAGTAATAACCTACAGAAAGTTGCACCACATTTTTACTTACATTGAAAGATCATCAAGGTTGGAAAATCAAATGATGAAAGATGATAGATAGCAAACACATTATGATATGGATATGTTTAGCCACTACCCATGTGTAACAGCTGTGGCAAAATGTGGGATGGGAACCAGCTGCCTGCATTTCAGTTCAGGATACTTAGCTCAAGACCACTCTCTTTGCAGCTCTTGCCACAGTTCATGTGAGCCTGATGCAACCTCAGTGATAGCGCAAGCACCTAAAAATGCAAGCATACAGTTGGACCTGGTGCTGCAACTTTTGTGCTTGTACACTTTTACGTGTTTTGGTTCACCAATGCTTTAGCTCTTTACTGTCATTCTTTTTGTATTATTTGCTAGTTAAAGAAAAAACTCCCCACAGTTCCAAAACTTTTGCCCATGTAATCCTACTGAATTTTTGAGATACCAACATAATCCCCAAGGTCCCCTCAATACAATTTTACTCCACTGCTGTCATGATACTGTACTTCTCTCCTCTTGTGAAGCTGCCATTTCAAGAAATAATGCAATTTAGTCACTATCTATTCATGTGTCTTCTCAGGCAGGAAAATGTAGGAGTTCTTGAGTTTTGCTTCTGAAACATGCTACAGTATTATGGACATGGGCAAATAGTCTTGGCACAAGTATTCTTGGAATTTATACAAACTATAGAGAGTTCAATGCTTCAACCCCAAGTTTTATTACCACACCAGCCAAAAGTGACCTTGTGTGCTACCCCACCTGCACATGAAGAAATTAAGCCAGCCTGTCTATAGGATAAGAGCACAAGATCTTGAACGATTATGCCAAGAAACATTTCCTAATGTTTTATAAGACATGAAACAAGCAAACAGAACAGAAACCACAACATATAGCCATTCTTTTTCCTTTGTACCTATTAAATACCACAACTAAGAAGTCATTCTCATGTGACACTTAACATTTATGGTGAACACTGTTTCCAGCACCTACACAGTAGTCTATAGAAACGAGTCAATTTACAGGATTAAACAGAAGGCCACCAAAGTCCAGATTATATTTCTTTCTTCCTAGACAGAAGAAAACTTAGTGTTATAAATGAATGGAAGTTTGAAGACAGAATACTCATTTGAAGAATCAGGTTTTAGACTGGTCTTGTGGGGGCAGTGAAATATCACAGAAGTATTATCAGTCTTCTAGTGAAGACAGGCAAGAAAAAACAGCTTTACAAACTAACACTAAGCATATTGACTTCTCCAGAGTCTGAATCACTGCTGATTTACACATGGTTCAAGATATTGAATATCCTACACCACCAGGATGTTGCGTCTGAAGTAAAGCAGGGATGCTGGGTGCATGTGTGGGTGTGTGTGCAGGTGGGAATTACATTATGCAACGGGATGGCTACTGTGCTTAAAAAAAAAACCCAAAAAACTCAAACCAAAAAAAACCCCCAAAGCTCACAAAAAAAAACCCACAAAAGTCCAGCTTCAGCTTTCTATTGAGCTGGAATTGAGCTGGAAATTCTGAAAAATAAACCAGAATAACAATTCTTGTATGTCTAAACCCACTGTCTCCCAAATCCCAGAGTGTGTCCTTAGGATGACAAAGCAGCTTGAAATACACAAAGTTGGGATGCTTAGCATATTCTAAGACCAAGGTACAACATATTGTCAAATGTGCCCTAAATTAGTCCATTTTGCTCTGATATAACTATTTATAGAAAACACACCATTGGTGAAATTATCAGTGATGAACTAGTTAGGATAAAATTTGTTAACTGGTTTCACAAGAAAAGGCTATTGTACTTCTGATTTGTCATTTCCTTTGATCATTTCAAGTATAGACAGAAAGGTGACAGGCTTAAACAAACATCTGTATAACATTTTGTTAATTTCAGAGATTTAATGTCATAAAAGTTGTTACTATAAGATTCTTGTCCCAGTTAGGTGTGGAATTATCTAAAACCTAAAAGTTTTGTTCCTTCTCCTCCCACCTTCCTCTCCCCACCATTAATCTGGCAGATCCAGGGAGGTATAACAATTTTATTGCCCTTGATCAAGTTTGTCAAGACATGAAAACACAATTTGCTCATAAAAGAAATTCTTTAAACTTCTGAATACTCAATAGTCTGTAGTTGACATATAAAATCATGCAATATCATATTATATGTATGAATTATAATATTATGAAATTACAATAATAGTATATGTTTGGAGGTAAGACACTTTCTAAAGCCTTAAACATATGATTAGATAAAAATTATACCAGCTTAAATAATTTGAAAAATAAATGGAGGGCTTGCTTGAAGGTCTGGAAGGGCCTGTGAACCTGCAGGAAGAGACTGGGTTGTGCGGGGACTGTTGACCAGTGAATCGCAACCACAAGATTACCAACAAAGGACTGGCATCTGTGCCTGACTTCCTTGAAAAAACTGAACGAAGACACTTCTACTTCCTCCCCGTTTCTGAAACATAACGGGAATGACTCTATACTACAGCCAGCCATAGTAGCTCTCTGATGTCATTCCAGAAGCACAGGACCGTTAGAGTGCAGTAATGTTTGGAAGCAGCAGGGGGGATCACAAGCGAGTGGCTTCTTTCACATAGCATCAAGCCCTCTGAGGAGAGTCAACTTATCTGAGAGGTTAGCCATGAGCATCCCCAGAAATTAGGGAATGTAAAAGGAATCTAAATGCAGGAGAATGATTAGAAATTGATGAATGAAGTATTTTGTGAACCTTAGTGCCGGCAGAATAGCACAAAGCAGCTGACTGTGGCAAAGATGTTTTTTACAACAAATAGCTAAACCAGCTTCTTTTCTTCCCACTAGTGTTACAAGTCAGATTTTGTTAATGTCTGTAAATCTCTTTGAGATCTTCCAATGGAAATTACTATTCAAGTTTTATAAAAATATTATATAAAGGAAAAGTTACAGTGCCAGAATATATACAATGAATCTATGGGAAATCATTATTCTTCCATGTTTCAAGAATTGTTTGACAAGTTTTGAAATTATTTCTCTGGGAACTGATCTGACTTAAATGTGCTTATCCCTTGCCTTTTGTTAGCTCATGTTTGCATTTACTGTCCATTAATAATAGATGAACACAACAGCCTAAGGTACTTGATTCTTTTATGAACTGTAGATAATTCCACATTTCAGTCCTACATAACATCAACAACATAGGGAAAATTGGAATGTGGCAAGAAGCCCAGGAAAAGGCAATTTGAGTTGGATTGGGAATTAGCTGGAAGGATAATAATCCTGCAAGCCAATATTCATTAAGTAATTTTATGTGCAGCAGAAGAAAATCATGATACACACTTGGCATCTGGAGACTTTAAAATGCTAAGAAAAATATTTCAATAACTGTACAAATTGGTTAATAATTGTGATGCAAAACAATTATTTCTACATCCCTTGATTCAACATGATTCCGTTTTACTCAGCACTATTCTGAAACTCCAATACAAAATCCAAAGAACTGCTTATCAGATAGCCTAGCTGTTTTCTGAGATGTTATATCATCCTTCTTCCCATTTTCCTTCTGCAGTCATTATTTGCCTACATCCAAACCATGTTCACTTCTGCAATGTGGGATTAAAATTCTGGAGGTGCTTTGGCATTCACTGGGGCCTAGGCAAGCCCTATGAGGGCATGCAAATATATCAAAACTGTAAAACAAGAATGCAGAACAGCTGATAACTAATAAGAAAAGCAGATAAAAATTAGCATACTTAAACTTCTTCTCTGGATTAAATTAATATCTGTTCTTAAACTATTAAATATGAGCCAAAATAACACTACCATCTTCCAAAGGTAAGATGTTTCATCCTTTTGTAGCTCATGATTTGCACCAGACTGCATGTTTTAGTTATGTGACTCTTCTGATAAGCTGTTCAATGCAAATAATAAAAGGTTTACTGAAAAGTAAATGTTATATTACTAGCAACAATTCAGTTGCTGAACTAAACATGTGACTCACCCAGGAGGACAGTTGCATCTCAAGGAAAGCTTTTGGATTATCCCACTTAATAAAGGTTGGGTTCTACTTCATCTCTCTGGATGTCTATTCATTAGTGAAGAAGATATTATTTATCTGAATGTAGGTAGTACACAGAGATTTGAGGTTGTTTCTTTTGTTTTTCAAGAAGGATTTCCTGTTCATGCATCTCAGTGGGTTAGAACTGACCTCTGAAAATGTAATGGAGTCCACAATGCCAAGTGTTTTTTTCTTAGACCAAAAAATCATAGCCTTTTCAAGGACAGTATCTGTTGTTTTAGAAGTGTCTATGTGCTAGTCATTTGCAAGAAAAAATATTTTCTGAAGAAAGTCTCAGAAATTAATTTATTTACTGCCTGAAATTCATTATTCATGTCAACAAACTGATATACCTATGTTTTCAAATATCATATCTAGTACTTCAAGTTTATTACCTCTGGAAAAATCTGGCTGGAGTGTGTGCAAACCACTAACCTCTCCCATGGGTCACAGAATAATGCAAACTGATTTTGTCAACAGTTCTCCAGTAAAAGATATACTATTTGCTTAAGAATGACTTAATCTAAAAAAATTGCTCCTGGCATATATTAGTCTGTCAAATTACCACCAAGACCTTCAGGAAGCTTAATTTCTGAATCAAGGATCTGCAGCATATGGAATTTAAATATGTGAATTTGTAACTCATCACCTTGGTTGTAAACAACGAAAGATTAAAACTCTTGACAATGCTTACAATAAGACCTTAGTTTGGAGAAGAAATACTGAACATAAAGTGCAGCACTGTTACTAACTTAGGAAAGGGGATTTATTCTATTTTCACCTTTGGCTGGTTTACGTATCCTCTGTTCTCTTCAGGCGTATGGGAAAAACAGGTCACATGTATATGGTCCCTCGTGCTTGTAATATTAGGGTCTGAGAGACAGCTTTAATTTGATGATGATTTAATTCCAAATGCAAGAGAATTGCAACTCCCTAGTTCATTACATTCCTGGGGATTCTTAAGTGAAAGAGTCTAGGGAAGTCTAAACATCAACTAAGAACACAATCCATGGCCAAGCTAGAGATAGAAGATCAACACTGGGTAATGAACATTTTGTATTTTAATATAGTTACTCAGACAAGAAGTCTGCGTCCTCACATTGGCAAATAACTGATGTCTGTAGTCCCTGGATACCAACCCTTGCCCATTTATGAGATTTCTCAACTGCAGATGAACAACATCAACTCATGACAAAATCACGCAGCCTTAAAAGTATCTGACATTTGAGATGTAGAATTACAGAATGGTTGGGTTGGAAAGGACTTTAAAGGTCATCTAGTTCCAACCTCCCTGCCCTGGGCAGGGACACATTCCACTAGACCAGGCTGAATTTGCAACACTAGTTGAAGAAGCAAGAGTAGTTGGTCTATTTAAAACTAAAAAACTGAACATTAAAAAAAAAAAAAAAAAAACAAAAAAAACCCAAAGCAAAGCAAAACAACCAAACTAATCCTCTTTTTTCCTTTCATTACCTGAAAATATCCAGAAAAAGGAAGATTTAAAACACTGTTGCACTGTGCTTACATGAGGGCTATTCTATTTGATTTCAAACAGTTCAAGACTGCATCCTAGTTTCTTAATTCACATAATTGTATGGGGAAAACCAGTGTTGTCATGTTTACAACAAGGCACAAATACATGGAAAACTTTAGTGAGAATGTTGGTCTTGGTATTTTAAGGCATCTAGTGCCTCACTAATTAAGAAACCATTTTCTCTGGCTTCACTGCAGGTTGTGCTTGCAAAATTGGACATATTGTTTAAGTATTCCATGTCTTAATTTTGTCCTTGAAGAAAAAGGCAGGTACCGACTCTAAACATGTTAATGTCTGGCACACCTGGCTGGAGCATATTATTACATCTAAGTTGAAGAAGTTGTGAGCCTGTGCAAGTATTAGCACTATAAAAGAAACCTCATTATGGTAGTTTCCTGAGATCAGTGAACCTGGCTAGTATAATTTCCCTCAGTATTAGGTATGCTATGCTACTTAGATTATGATGCAAACTTTTGCTTCCTTACAGATGGCCATCTTTTCCTGTACAACTCCCTTCATCATCCCTTAAAAACATTACTCAAAAAAATAGTGGTCACCCCATCCTAATCCATCTTCTTATGAGATCAACTATTCTCCTTCCGTATTTTTCTTAATTACTCTTCTGTGTCTATTCACTTTCCTCATACTATCTCCACACTTCCATCTATTCCATCCAAATAAAAAGAACAAAAAGCCCTCCAGAGGTTTGCTACCTCTGTTTACCTTTGCCTCCAAAGTAACACTTAATTTTACTTTCTCCTTTTCATTTCTACATTACCTAAACCATTAACTTTATTTTTACTGGCCGGACTTCTCCTTTATACTTACATTCTAGAGACTCTTTCACTATGGCTCCCTGCATCATGCCCTCTATTTTCACTTAACAATAATTGTGAAACTGAGATCACGACCTTTATCCTTACCCTTTTGAGCTATAAAATTTAGTTTTACTCCATGGCTGTAATCACCTTCCATCACATTGTTGTATTCTCCCCACATCTGTCCTCAACAAATGACAACCTCTCGGCCCTCCCCTCTCACCCTATCCCACACACAGACTCTCACAGTTGCTTAATATCATCCTTTCAATTATCACTATACACTGTCAGCAGCTGTGCCTCCTCCAGTAACTCTTGTCTTTACCACATTACTTTGTTTGTCTTTAAGGTCCTTGTCCATACTGTAACATCTTATTCATGACCAACTTGCAGATAGGTTCCTGTCTATGACCTATCAATGGTATCAGCTTCATTTTACACTTTCAAACATACCTTTCCCTGGTTTCTGTGATGCTAGTTTTCATTCTTCAAAATAGCTCTGCAAAGATCTGTTGAATTATATAATTCTCTTTCTTTAAATTCTCTTTACAACAACAGCTTGATAGGAAAATGCTAATCTCTGATTATTCTGCCAATATTACCCACATTATTTGTATTTCTTTTCCTCTTCTCCAGCATTGCCACCTGCCCTAAACTTAGCAAGAGCTGTTTGGTACACCTCTAAATTTACACAGTGCCCAAAAAAACTTCTAATCCTTGGCTTCAATTCAAGATTTATTGTAATGATATCTAATAATTGAATTTTATAATGTTTTGATGAAGGTGATGGAATTTTAATCCTCTTCAAAAAAAGACCTTACACAAACTAGTTATAAAATGACTATAAAATAAATTATTCATTAAGCAGAATTGAATATAAGATTCTAAATTTCTCACCAGTTTTCAGATGAAGCAGCCCAAACCCAACAGACTTTTCTACTCATGGTCACTTAGAATTTTATCTCTCCTTAGTCAGTGACAAACAACAACGGACTTTGGAAGGTTTCATGATAAAAAATCTATAAGAAAAACTATTATGCTGAAGATAAATGTGGGAAGGACGTAGAGAAAATTGTGCAGATAGCATTTCCAATGCATTGGAATTTCATTTATGTCTCCTGTTAACACTTAACATGCTACTTTGCAACAAAGGCTCCAGTTTACCATTTAGAAGACGCTCCAAAGCTCCCAAACCAGAAACAAAATGTCCAAGTTGAAAAAAAAAAAGATATGTTGTCTGTTGCAGTCAGAATCCTAAGAATCCCTAAATTTCTCCATGGAATTTTTGTTTACTCTAAAAGAGTCAAGCAATTAAAGACATATAGTTATGCATATGCATAAGGCCTAAGGAGGATATTTTCAGATTTTCTGGTTTGACTGAGTATACCAAGATACACGTTTTTAGGGCACATATAAATGTGTTGGGTAAGAATGTAAGAACAGTGACATTTTAAGGTACTTTCCAAATGCTTTTAAAACATACATGAACATGTAGCCCTGTTTCCTAAGAAACAGATTACAACAGTAGCCTAAAAGAGAACATCTCTGTCCTTCTCTCAGGGCTGGACTATTAAAAGCTGAACAAGGCAGTTTTGTCTACATGACAGCATTAAACATTTTAATGCTGAACACAAAGCAGAAGAAAACAAGGGTTGTAGGGCTTTGGGATGATACTTGAAATATCAAAATATTGCCTCAACTTTTTCACATTCCATTCAAATACAGAAACCTAATTTTCTGTATTACCACATCTTTTACTATAAAGGTTGTACTATTTCTGGCAGTGCTCACATAACAAACTCAACAGATACTGTACCTAAATTTAGGCCACATTTCAGACCTTAATTTCTGGTCATTTAAGAAGTGTTTCTGGTCATGTAAAAGATACATATTTGGCATTAATATGAGTTGGATGATGAGACAAACTCAAGCATTGGCAAGAGTTTTGGCCCTTCTTCCTGTCCAGCTGATCTATGGAAAGACTTTAGTGTTCTAACTTCTAATCATTATCTCAGCCAAATGGCATAATAGTTGCCAAGAATAAGTAAAGTCTAGGAAAGGTAAAACTTTGGGGAACAAAAGAGAGGACTTGAAAGTTTGGGCTATTATAAAACTTACAAGGCTGTTATTTGGAAGTACAGTAAGTTGCTAGGTGACATAATGGAGCACAAGTCCTTGAATTACCAGGTCCAGTATATATTATGACCGATATTATTTTTCTAATTGGAAGAAAATGACAACAGTAAAGGCAGACGTCTCATTGTGATGCTCTATTATTTCAGAATGCAATGGCTGACCTTTGTAAGACATGGAATTGCCAAATCCTATAAGTCATATAGTCATATAATTATTTCAAGTCTGTAGGTTGCTTGTGTTGTGTGGTGCACTTCCTCAAATCCTGGAGCTGAAGAAGTTTAACGTAATCTTTGGGGTTTAACATAAATGTAAATACTGAAAATTCCTCAAGTACAAGGTGATTTTCCAGGGAATACAGAAAGAAGGTCTCAAACAGTAAATTTAAAGCAAACCAAGGCTTTTCATGCCTCCAGCACAAGATATAATCTCTAGACCTGTACATTTTTACTTAGCTGTCACCTTCAGGCTTTTCTTGAAAGGCCACTCTTTTATTCTGGAAGCAGCTTGAGTCTAAGCCGGCTTATTGCTTCTCTGTGCCATAGCATATTCAGACTATCATATGATAAAGCAGTGTGTCTTTCACTGTGCCACTGGATCAGAGTTTACAGCTTGGGCTTCAGGTTGAAGAAAGACACCTAAACCATTTGCAGGGCAGGCTTGGCTCCAGAAGCAATAATGTCATTCACCCAGCTCCATACTCCAGCCACGCCAGCTACTGAACGCGGGCAGTAGCTGGAGTGCACAGAATGGCTTTCCTCACAATTAACTGCAATATTATAATGTCTGCTGACCAACTAATTCACAATCTAGCTAAGGGGCTAAATAACCCAGCTAACTGTTAAATTTACAGTTTTCTGTTTAGAAATACAAAATGCTGTACTGTCCTGAATCATTTCAATTCCAAACCAAGCAAAACAACATTTAAGTTCCCGAAACTGCAATTAAAATTAACAATTCTTTCAGAGTTCTTGAACTGAAATTATTTATGCTTCCCTCCCTAATCCTGATCTCTTAGTCTAAATTCATTGAACACTGTACATTCTGCTTCCTTCTTGGCTGCAGTTGTTTCCCTACCTGTAGTCACTTCTGCTTTTAACATCACCTTCAACATCCCCATCCCTACTGACAAGAGGCAAAGTTTTTTCATAATTTTGGAGCAATGCCAAGAAGATAATTACTATTTATTCCATTATCCCATTCCAATGTCCTGTTTTTCCTTCTCTCTTTATTTAATCACCAAGTAATATTTTCCATTTGTTTTCATTTTTACCCTTTTGACTTTTTGCACTTGACTTTAGATGGTGATCAGCCCTTTTCCATTTTATTCCCTGAAGGCTCACTACTTATGCCTCATACACTTTCTGAGGCAGTTATTTGCTCAGCTGAGAGAGAAAACCTTTTCCCTAGTATTTTTCGTATTCAGAATACAAGTTCAACATACTTTTACCATATCTGAGTTAGAGGAATTTCTATCCTCCTCCGTAATCAAGTCCCTGATTTTCCACTTAATTTAAATTAGTATGCCTGCAATCACTGCAATCTGATCCCTGCCACTATATCCCACCAAAACTAAGGCCAAACTACAATCATGTTGTTTTGTGTCATTCTTCAGTAACCACTTCACAAAATAATGGGGTTCTGCTCTTACTGCTCTCTAAGTTTAATTCTCATTAAGACACATCGTCATCGTCATCGTCAAGATAACAGCTTTTTCCACTAGAAGATTTTTTTCACAACCATTTTTATATTAGAATTAAGGAGTTCTTCCTTGTAATCTCGGTATTTCTCTCCAGAGTGTTTCAGCTGGAAAAGGAGACTCAGGGGTGACCTTGTCACTCTGGACAGCTTCCTGCAGGGTGGTTGTGGTCAGGTGGGGGTTGGTCTCTTTCTCCAGGCAACATCTGACAGAACGAGAGGACACAGTCTCAAGCTGCATCAAGGGAAATATAGGTTGGGTATTAGGAAGAAGTTCTTCGCTGAAAGGGCGATAAAGTACTGGAATAGCTTGCCTGGGGATGTGGTGGAGTCACCGTCCTCGGATGTGTTTAAAAAAAGACTGGGTGTGGCACTCGAGGCCATGGTTTAGTTGAGGAGTTAGGGCACGGGTTGGACTCGATGGTCTCGATGGTCTTCCACCCTAGTCATTCTGTGATTCTGTGATTCTGTGAACTGCATAACGGCAAAAGACTTTTTCTTGAGCCTTACACAGGTGGGCTGAGCCGGGAGATGCCTGCGGACAAACGGGTGCAGCACAAGAGATCCAGCGGGATCCCCGGAGCGCCCCGCACCTCTGGGCTGGGCAGTGCGTGCGAGCTCCCTTCGCTCGCAGCCCTGCAGCTCCGGCTGCGGGGAGCACGGCGGGCGGGGAGCCGGCATGATGGGCTGGGCAGGCGGTCACCGGGGGCAGGCGGTCACCGGGGGCAGGCGGTCACCTGGGGCAGGCGGTC
>VXBQ01008792.1:17823-134611 GCA_013400175.1 Phainopepla nitens | reverse complement strand
GGTGAAGCCGCTCGGCAGGCGGCAGCAGGCGGGGGTAGGCCGGGAGCCGTGCCCCGGGGGTGCGCTAGGGGTGCACTGGGGATGCCGGGGAGAGCCAAGGGGCTGCCCGGGGACCCGCGTTCCCCGCTCAGGTGGGAGCAGCGGGGCGGGGCCCTTTCCCCTCAAGAGGCTCGGGCGGCTAGCGGGGGCCGAGAGTCGGCTGTGCGGTGAGAAGTTGCTGCTCTCCTAGGAAGTTCATAAAATCACGAAGTAGAGGAGTTTAGGCTGTAACTGCTGGTGGAGTGGCTGAGGAACTTGCTTCCAGCCTAGTTATTAGAGAAAGGCTCCGCAGGAAAACACTTGACGCGCGTCACTGGTTTTGCGCAGTTCAACAGCGTTCTGAGCAAGGGAGGGGAACGTGTTGCTCCCAGTGTACAGCTGCCCTCCCAAGGGATAAGAAAGATAATGAAAGTGTTCCTCAGGAACCGTGCATTTAGGTCTCTTAACTGCCTTCTTGTTTTAAACCAGCTCTCCTCGTCACAGCCTTTGTATTCTTCCAGAGTTTTTGGACAGGTTTGCACTGGGGGCTGTGCTTTGCTTTTTTGTAACATCGTGGATATTGAAGTGGTTTAGCAAGCAAATTATGTCAAAGACGCTACGCTTTTGTTTCAAATACTACTGTAGTGTTTGCATGGTGACAGGATAATGCTGGTATGTGCTGGTTTTGTTGTATAGTAGTTAAGGAAGATCTGCTGACGTATTTGGTGCAATTTGTAACAAGTTTGTCTCCAGACAATTACAGGTGCTAAGCTTAGGTAATGCTAAATCTAAGGATAATGCTGTTCTATTGATGAAGTTATTTTGTGAATTTGTATCCATCTTTATTAGAGTTATTCAGTTGATAATGAGGAACCTCTGTCCAGTCTGGAGATTACTGTGCCACGTGACTTAGCAGATGGGTTTATCAATAATAAACGAGAAAGCTACAAGTTCAAGTGAGTAGAAGCCTTATCTTTGTACCTTTTGTCTTTAGTGATTGACAGCACTATGTGTAGTGATAGGCATATATAGAACCAAGAAAAGTATAATTTAAAAATTAAATTATGGTATAGATGGGTTTATTTTTATATAACTCCCTTAACAAGAGTAATACTTCAGGATATGCTCTTCACTACAACGGGTCTGAAAGCATTGGATAAAATTGTCATACTATTGTCTGTCCATTGCTAGTCATTATGCATTTCTAAATCTCATCTCAAAGATTAATTTATCAGTTCTTCTATCTCTGCACCTTGTTTTGTACTTGTGTATTGTGAAGACTGAAGCAGGACTGTGCGTTCTCTTGTGATCTAATGAGTTGTCATAGGCTGGCTAAAGAAGCCTTGATGTAAAACATTCTGTTGAGAAACTGTGTTTTGGACAGCCAAATCAAGATAAAGAAAACCAGAAATTGTTGAAAGAAATAAATCCTTGGTTGTAGAGTGTAAATATTTTTTAGGAACTTAAAATCAGTGCAGCAATATCAAAAAATTTTATTTCTTCAACAGAAAAGGGAGGCAACACTATAAAATTTTGGTGATGAATAAAGCTAGATATATAATCCCCTCTAATTATGAGGTCTTTTTCCAATTCAGATATACTTCATTTTTTATAGCAAACAAGTAATTTGTTTCTCTATGCCATTAAAAAAGAGAGTTCCACATAAACAACTGTCACTCAGACTAGTGTACTTTTACACCAGCTAAGGTAATCTGCTTGGAAAGAGAAGAGCTGCCCTCTCCAAACAGATTCATATACAACACTACCTTAGGCAGTAGATGCCCAAGCCTGACATAATGAATGCTGATATTTTTACCTGACTTTATAATTTATTAAAAACTCTGTAGAGATGCATTTTGAGACACCCTATGCCTTATTATCCTTAAGACAATGCAAGAATAATTGTTTGAGTTACTTGTCTGATTAGGAGGATAGAATTATTGCTTTTATGTTTGGTGTATTGGATTTGTCTGTGATACTGTACCCACTGCATGGGTCAGCACGGTGCCTCTCTACACACCCTGGGAAGTTCTGTGCCACAGTAGAGCTCCAAAGAGGGGGGCAACACAGCAGGGCACACACCCCCCCCCAGCAGTACAGTGGGCTGCTGGTGACAACTTCCTAACACACAGTTAAGCCAATCAGGTTATTTGCAAACATGGATGAACTGTTGAGGGATATTAAGCCTGGAGGTAGCTTTGACTGCGGTGGCCATGAGATAACGGAATTTAGGATACTGAGAGAAGGGGGTAAGGCAAAAAGCAGGACCACAACTCTGGACTTCATAAACGCAGACTTTGGCTTGTTCATGGATCTGCTTGAAAGAGTTCTCTAAGACACAGTCCTGGAGAGATGACCAGGAAAACTGGCTGATTTTCAAGGATCACTTTCTCCAAGCTCAGGAGCAGTCCATCCACATGAACAGAAAATGATGCAGAGGCAGCAGGAGGATTGGAACAAACGGTCCCTTCCAGCCTCAAGAATTCTGATTCTGTAAAATAACTGCAGATTTTTTATACAGAAAGTGACAAAAACATATTTAATTAAATATCTCATTTTGCCCTGCAGTAATTGTGCAGCAGAATGAAGGAAATGGCTTGAAAAAACCGATACAGCCTGGCTGTACTGGTGGGATGCTGTATTTGGTTATAGTGTAATCTATTTATCCAGGATTCGGTGTGGTGCCAGTTACAAACACTAATTCTCTTGATAGATTTAAAATACGGTTTATTTTATTCTAAGCCACATCTTTTTATCAGAGGATTTTATTGTACAGATCTTGTCAAAGCAGCTCTGTGTACAGCCTATTTATATATAATAGCACAACAGCAAGCTGTGGTTAAGAATACAGAGAGAACATTGTACTGTTATGTAAGCCTAATGATGTAAACATTGACTATTACAAACACAAACAAAAATGTATGAATCAAGTACTGTTTTAACATTCTAAGCAATTATTATTTGCTTAATATTTTCAGATTTCAGAAAATTTTTGATCAAGAGGCAAAACAAGATGTGATTTTTGACAGCATTGCCAAACCAGTAGCAGAATGGTACGTTGTTGATCTTGCAAGTAACCAGGGGAAAGCTATTTCTGCTTTTGTTGTACTACTTGAAGGAGAGCTGTCAAGTCTTTGTCTTGTTGTTGTAAAAGTGGATTGATGTTCTAATTTACTAAATACTGACATGTCTGAATCCCCTGAGAATTTTATGCATACTAAGGTTCCATTTTTGACTCTTAAAATTGCAATGCTACTGTTGCCTCCTTTATTGTATAGCCATAGAAATCCATGCCAAATTCTCTTTTTTTTGTCTATAATATAAGCTGACTTCATTGCCTTAGAATAGTATTTTCAATATAGTTTCATGTAGAGGTAAACCTAATGAAAATTTTATCCCCTCATATAATTTTCATTGCGCTAGAGACTCTCATTAATGTTTGTGGAGATATTCCTAATTCTTGTCCTTATTACTTTAGTTTTTACATGCTTTTGGCACTGTTGTGGTTTTTTTCCTCCTCTATTTTCATAATCAAACAATGCTCATATCTGACAGTTTGCAAAGGCAAATATTTAAGACTGATGAAGACTTCTGCCTTTTGTGGTTTGAATGCCACTCTGAAACAAGTGGATTTTCCAATGGAACGTGGATTTTCTGCCATTCTCTTTGCTCAGATTACTCTCCACAATGCTGAAGTTTGTACTGGTTTTAGTGTGGGAGAAAATCCCATGCTGGAGGAAGCAGAATTTCTGCATAGTGTTTGCTTGTTTATCAGAATTACTGCTCAAAATCCAGACTTGTAGTGAGTTTGGAAGTATTACTTCAAGTGCCAACTTCTCTCTCATTCATTGTTTGACTCATGTTTAAGGCATGATTCTGCAAGTTATTCCTCAATCTATTGCACAGTCCTGTGTTTAGCACTGTAGGAAAACAAACATCTTCAGCTGGACACTAAGCCTTTCTCAAGTTGTTACATGGAAGAAAAATATATCTGTCTCTTTATAAGTTCATTTTAATTCTCCCCACCCCTCCTGTTTTCTCCTCTAAAGTCCCACATAAAACAGAAAGGTAATTGACAGTGAAAATGAAGAGCCAGTGAATTTGGAATTTCAGTAGAATAAGCTAAATAGACTTAAAAATAATGCTTGTTATTTTCTCACCCAAAAGATATTTCTTTGCTTATCTGACATTATCACATTAACTCATATGCCTAATTTTAAATATTTCTGGGTTTAATGTTGACTGCATTAAAAAAATCTTTATCTGAGTGTGTTCGGAAAGAGAAGCATTAAAAGTTTTATTGTTAGATACTATGGACTTAATTATCCTCAACAGAAGCTCAGTGCATCAAAATGAACTAGCAAGAAGCTGCCTACTTTTTTTTTCCTTTGTAGTGTTTTGTTAGAATATTGAAATGTTTTCCAGTTGAACAGTTCATCTATACAGTGCTCTAATAAACAGGAAAGGGTATTCTTCTCCTTTATTTCGGTGTTAGCTGATAAAAGACTTGGTTTATAAATTAATTTTCTCCATTATGTAGGATTTAGTTTCAGGGTTTAGACATTTTTAAGTACTTGAAAGTACTCAAATGCTATTAAAATCAATGGTGTTTTGGCAGACAATTTTCTCCAAAGAGCTGAGTCTTTATCCTTAATGCTAAAATTGACTTATAAAACCATTCTTAATGAAATCAAGATTTTGTCTTTGAGTGTTATACTGTGACAAAGCTTGTATTCTAAATTATGCTTGTGTTGTTACTGATAATTTTACTTGTGTTTTTATAATAGAGTGGACAATAACTGAAGTATGTTCATGTTTTTATCCACTCCATTAATTTTTACCTCTTTTTAAACAAAAATATGTATTTCAAAATATCTTCAGAGTCATAAGGTTCCTTGGCTAATGGAGTCCTGAACGGGGCCTGAAATTTATTTCACTCTGGTTAATGACACCATTTTCCTTTCCACCATGGGACAATAAGAATTGCCCTGTTGCTTTTAAAGACCACAGTTTTTCGCAGCAAAATGTCCTTTATTGTTTGTTTCTTTCACAGTCAATATTCATGAAAAAGCTGTTGCAAGTACACACATTTCTATTGTTGGAGTCACTTTACTAAGGGAACAGTTTTTGTGTGTGTATTGCCAGGGAAAAGAAAGTAGCAGGAAAATATCAATGAAATAGTTTAGTAACATTTGAGGTTCTTTGTCATGCATTCTTACAGTCCTGAGAAAATTCCGTTAGAGACGTGAATACTCAGGAAAAAAAAAAAAATCTTGAGCTGTGTTTAAACTAAATCCATAAAGGCAATGCTCTGGATTCTAAAATCTTCCTAGTTTTTTTCTTGAATGGATGGAGATTGGATGAAACTTTCTTTTCTCTTTCCATTTTTTTTCCTTTTTAAGTGTGTTTTCTTTGATGCTGGGCCACTACTTTTCTTTCTGTAAGTCCAGTTACATTGTCATCTTGCCTGTGGTTTCAGAGGCACCAGACATTAGTTAGTTTAATTTGCTTTTTCAGTCAAAAGTGCCAGCCTCTGCAAACCATTATAAGCATATGATTTGCTTGAACTTTGCTATTCTTTTTTTCTATCCTTGCATCATCTCTTACATTGTTCTTTTTTCCTTCTAATTTTAAATATATATTCTTGATAACGTTTTTGTGCAGAGTCAACCTGATGTTTAAAAAGCAGCACTAATTCTGTTACTCTATTAAAAAAAAATAAAGTAAATAATACCCTACTTTAAAATTTTGCTCATGATTAAGCATGGCTTTAGCCTCACAACTAAACAAGGCTACTCTCAAAATGTTTCCAATATTAGTATTATGATTATGTATGCAATCAGAAATTAAGTAGAAAATGTTAACTGTTTTGAATTAGTTGAGTTTTCAGTTCTAATATGGCCAAAGTTTTGGTATTAGATTTCTTGATTTATTAAAGAATAACATTTGAAAATACTTTCTCTTCAGTTGTCTCATGCAAATAAAAAATAGCTCAGCTGTTTATAAACCTAATGGCAATCACCTATGATCTTTTGAAAAATCTGATGGCCCTGAGGATAGTGCTCCCATTGCTGCAGGTTCTGGTTTCTTCTCCTGTACTAAATTTATCCTAAGAATTAGGATAATTCCTAATAATTCCTAAGAATTATTATATGTCTGTAATATATAAACTTCTTCAGTTTACTCTCAACTGGTTTTGTGGGTTTTTTTTCTGCTGTGTATTCTTACAGAAAATGTAGTAAAAATATTGTTGTTAACAATTATTCATTTTGTACCTGGATATATTTGTCACACAGTGTTGAAAGTAGTGGTCTGGCTCATCCTCATCACAAAGACCTATAGAATCTATATAGATCAAAAGGACATGTTGTTTCAGATGTCAGCTTGAAAGAAATGTAGCCTAAACTTTCCCCTAAATTGAGAAATTAGTAATGCTAGCTGTTCTTTCTCAAAATGAGTACAATTATGAGGCAATAAAAAGTGAAAGGTGTCATTGATGTTTCTTCTCAAGTGGCTATTAGTTGCTTGTGTTTGTTTTGACTTAAATTGTGCAATTAAGAATTGCTCAAGAAGGTTGTTTGATTTAAGTTACAATTTGACAACTTTGATTCAGTATATCTTTGTGTCACTTATTTGTTATGGTGCTTATGGGGAAATTCTGAATATATTTAGAGATGTTAGTCAAAACAAGAAAATATATACCTTTTTATTTTCTATAGGAAAACTTCTGGAATTTCTAAGGGAACTTGCCTGCAGTAATCTCTCTCAACCAGCTACATGCACATTTGGAAATCAGTTTTGTTTTTTAAAGATGAGGCATTACCAATTTGGATTTGTTCCACAAATCTGGCAAAGACATAAAGAAAAAAAAGTCATACTGAGATACTTTGTTTATTTTAATTAAAAGAAACTTTAGTCTGACCTCTAAGTTTTAGAAGATATCTAAAAACTGAGTCTATATGGAGACAAATTCTCCTGAAAACTTTTTTTCCAGATACTTGAAATTAAGTTCTTCCTTCTTTTTATCTTCAATATAATTTGGAAAGGGGGTGGAGGGGGAAGGGGCATATCGGGCTGGTTTTGCTAGGACTATGTTAATTTATTTTTTTAATATCGATTAATTGAGGTTTCTTGAGATGGAAGGAAGGAACAATGGAAGGAGGGACAATGATAAAATTTTTCAGGTCTTTAAGAACTGAGATAAAGAGAGGGCAAACAGTATCCAAATATTAAAGACAGTGGTGTCTTCTGCTTTTTTCATTAGTCTAGTATTTTATAGTTACTGAATATTTGCTTCAAGCACATGCTTTTATGTTATTACTCATTTAAAATTAATATGGCAGAACTCAGGTAAAAATAATAATATAAAGCCAAAATAAACTAACAAAATTAAGTTTTTAAGATGAAAGTTGTTTCTTGTTCTCAGGATTTTCTGTTACCTACTTAAAAACACTTACAGAATTTAGTCTTAATAAGGGGTTTTTGTTATTTTATTTATTCATATTATGAACTTTGTACAAGACTTTCACTTCAAACTTTTTCAACCTATTAGAATAATTAAATAAGAAGGAATCTCTGTAGGTCATCTGGACCAATCTTCTGAGGAAAGCAGGTCTGGCTTTTAGGTCACATTTCTCAGACCCATGTCCAATAGAGCTTCAAAAATGTCCAAAGATGGGAATACCACAGTCCATCTGGAAACCTCTTCCAAGGCTTAAGTACTCTCACTGTGAAGAATAGTTTCCTTATACTCACTTGGAGTGTCTTCTCTTGCAACTTGTGACACAAAGCAGGTACTGCTTTGTGCTCTGCCAGTATAAGCCTCTGGGAGGAGTTTGCGTCCATCTCTGATGATCCCTTGCAGAAGGTGGTAATTAGGTACATGGAAGGCTTTGTCTTCTCTGGGTTGATAGGTAACAGTTCAATTGGCTTCTTGTGCATGATGTGCTGCAGCCTGAACTCAGTTGGTTCCATCAGGCTCACTCCAGTTTCTTTAGAGCGTTTTTCATCTATTGAGAGCCCAAGACTGGGGACAGAACTCAAGGAGGAGAGTTTCTTTTGCCTTTTTATTTTTTCTTTTTTTGCAAATTTTGAAGTCAACTGTTCTGTTCAAATCAGCAAAAATGGTGCAGCAGCAGAGGAGGCAGAGTTCTTGATTATACTTAGGCAAAAGCCTCCCTAAAGTCTCATTAACAATGAGCACAGAAACAAATGAAAAGTTCTGTGTCCATAATCTTTAAATAGAACAAATGATCTTCACTGGAAATTAAAACAAAATGTAGTCAGAAAACCCAACCACAATAAAACAACCTCAGTCTGCTTTCAACCTCTGTCTACTGTCACTGGGCTTTTACCACTATTTATATTGTCTCAAATATTCAAGGACAAAGTACTGAATGATATTTTAGACTGTAATAACTACCCATAAATTGTCTAGCTCTCACTTGAGGAATTTCTCACTTGAGGAATGTTAGACGGTTGTAAACATAACATATCTATCAATTTAAGTGGAATTGCTTCTGTGAGTTATACTTCTGTATCACACTATATTTAGAAATTAGACATCTTTCAGGAATGAGACAAGGCAGTGGAGTGACTGGAAATGCCAGTACATAACTCTGAAACAGCATTCATTTAAATACGGGTCTGAACTGAATTTTCAAATTAAAAGCTCATATTTCACTGCACAGGTTTTTAAATCACCATTAATTACAGGTAAGTTAGAACATGCAAGTTACTTGATAAGTGAGTAAGAAAATTTGAGGGGAAAAAAACCACATGGTATTGCTCTCCTTTACATTCACATAAAAAATTGTCCTATGCTTGATGATGGATAGTTTCTTGAAGTCCAAAGTGCAGAAGAGAACACAGGTCATAATTAATTTTTCATAAAGCCAAAACTGATTTTGTTGAGCAATCATCATCAAATAAGCTTTTATGTAACAATACTTATGTAACAATTAAGTGGTATTAAGGTTGCACTGAAAGTGGAATATATAAGGAACAGTTACTTCAGCTTTCTGTTTTTTACTATATGTCTCTTTCTCAAAACAAGAGAAATATTAAAATTAAGAGTATTCCAGGTTAATTAGAAAAAATATTTTTAGAATGTATGTTGGGAGTTTCTACGGTATTAAGTGTACTTTTGGTGCATGCAGATAAGTGTAAATCCTGTCATGTGTTCAAGCATTTACAGCAACAAAAAAATCTGCCTCAAATTTACCCTCTAAAATTCAGTGACATATTGGAAAGGTGGTCATTGAATTAAATAAGCTGTAGTTCCTGGTCTGTGTTAATACTTTCCAGACAGAGAATTCTTTCCCAGTGGAGGGAAAGTATCTCTTAATATTCTGGTTAGAAAAAATACTACAAGTATTGCAATTCCTGTGTCAAACACTGCTGTTGGGGGAGGTCTTTTCATAGTCCGTGTCATAGCTGGAGGTAAAACTTGAACAATTTTAGTTTATCCCGTCACATTGCTGCCATAATAAATGATTAGGTTTATTTAGCAGTGGAGTCAAATCAATCTCCTTAGTAAGCTGTGTGCACAAACCACCTTTTGCTTGGAAAAAGTGTGATTTAAATTCTAAGCAACATAGAGGATATATTCAGTGCTTTCTTTTTGTTTAAACTTGTTTGCTGTTTAGCTCTGTAAGGTGAAACACGAGCTGTTGTGTTTCTAAAAACCATCAGTAAGTTTTCAGTGTTTGATCAGAAAAGAAGCATTCAATTCTTTGGGTAAAATGTAGGATCAGATCTAATCCTTTTCTAAATTATAATCATCTTGAAGAGGACATATAATTTGATGATAAATTATAATGCAGAATAAAAGAATAAAGAAGATTTAGGCATGTAATAAACAGTAATTATTCATACTTCGGGAGTTGTTTGCCTGCAATTTATGCTGTTATTTGCTTTTCCATGCACTGTCTTATTCTGATTTCCACCAAGCAAAATCTTTGTGCACAATTTTGTGTTGTTCAATGATATTAACTTTGCTAAAGTTTTAACGAAGTTAATATCATTAATTTCTTATTGCATAAATACTTCTTGATGAGCTCATAATACTTGGCAGATAATCATGATGTTTCTTCGTCAATATTCTGCTTTAAACTGAGTTTTCTTATAGTGATCAAAAAAACAAGACTAACATTTATCATACCACCCACCTCAACATGCAGGAAACGTATGTAGATGTGGTTACATAGAGGTACATGTTTCCACTTCCAATATATCAAGCAAATACTATTTTTTCTTATATTCAGTTTTCTAATATGAGCCTTCATATGACTTGACCACATGTATTTTCACTGAAACACAAAAATAAATATTCAATTGAAAAATATATATTTGCCGAGTATTGACATAATTATCATTTATGCTACAAAATCTGGGAATCCTGATATTCTGGTATCACAAGTTGAATCTAAAATATTAATATTCAAATTTTTTAGTTCTACCCTCTTTGAATTTGCAGCTTTTGACTTTTTGAGGCCTTTCATGGCAGTCATGAAACAGATCTTCCACACATTAATAAGCCATGAAGACAGCTCAGTATATTAAATGAGATTGAAATACCACTTTTTGCAGACCTATTGCATGTCCATTTTTTCCCTGAAATGTCATGTTTTTTGTGGAAATCTTGCCTTAACACAATTTGAAGTCTTGGCCAAGTTTCTTGGAGATTTCCCTACATGAAGAAATTCAGGTCAATGATATTTGTTTCCATTCAATGCATCTTATTGTTCACAGGTATGATCTTCAACAAGACAGATTTACTGCTCATGCACGTGACAAATTAAGTTTTCCTTGATGCATTTAAGTTGGTCCATATTTTCCGGTAGAAACATTAATATGGGATTGTAAGCAGTACAAGCAAAGCCAAATCAACAATTTGTTAAAAACTGACATTTTATATTTATTTTCTTCTTATAGAAACTGTCTATCACAAAGCATTACAAATAAATGCCTGCATGTTTTAGTGACTAGTGAAAATGATCCCTCTTAATTCTGTAATAGAATGAAACAAATACACAAATTTAGAGAAGATTTTAGTAATTATATTTAAAATTATTTTTCTGTGTTGTAGGTGTTTTTAAGTCTAGCTTAGTATTGATTAAAAAAACAAAACAAGACCCTCTAGTAACTCTGGCAATCATAACTTGGGTAAAATATGCTAGAGACATATTTCTCCACCAGTATTTTAGCTAATCTGTCTGGAAGTCATCCATGAACTTCTGAACAGGGTGCAACACAACATTGTATAAGTGTGTGAAAGATCTTTTCTGCAAAGCCTCTCCTTGGATTATGGGTCTTTGATGTGTTTTGTTTGAAGAAGAGAACACTTATTCAACAAAATGCCTCCTTAACCATGCCAAAATTCATCACTTCCACTGCTGTTGGGGACAGCTTTAATTTGCAAATAAGAGTCTTCGAGGATCCCTTTGGTGGATCTGCTGGCTGTTTAGAAAATATGCTCTTCTCTTGTCATGTCATAATGGGTGTTGCCAACTTTTTTGGTACCTGCTGCAGTTATATTTCAGGATGAAAGGGACAACGTGTATATTTTCTGCTCACTATACTGACTTTTAGCATCTGAGGGACCCATCACTTTGCCAAGGGTAATTATGCAGTATAGTTTGAAGTTGTTTTCTTAAACAGCATTTTACGGGTGGGTAACGGTTTTTGAAAGTTTTTGAGTTTATTATTTTCCTAAAGGAATTGTGCATTTTGGGTTGAAAATACTATGTTCAAATCTTAAACTTCCTGGGTATTTAGTAAATAAGTATTGATTTATTGATTGATTTGGTACTGATCCATCTACATATAGTTACCCTTTCAGCGTTAAACTCCTTGGGACAATGAACTAAAATTAGATTGATGGAGTTTTGGTTAGGTATTTTTTGCCTTGAAGTACTTAGAAGTGAAAAAGTGCAAAGTTTATCTCCAACAGGTATTTCCTGTGGTGATAAGTTGTCCTCAAGACTCATTGCTAAAACATCCTGTATCACCATTGATTCCAAGTTACTTAAAATAAGTGTGAATAAGAGACATCAGACATGGATTTTTATTACTTAATCCATGTTATCACATACAGACCTTCAAAATTGACATTGACTAAAATTCGCAATATTATTACTTTGAATGGTAGTTATGCATCTTCCGTTTTGAAATGTGTTCTTTAAGAAATATATATGTATGCACAAACCATTAACTTTTGTGTAGTTCATGAATTTAATTCTTTCTCCACAAGCCAATGGAGTGGAGGCTTTTCATTTTCACTGCATCTTCCCCTCTACTCTTTTCAGGAGGTGAGATTGTCGTGTACAGCTTGCTTCTGAGCCAAAGGAACTTTGTCAGTCCTGCCTGAACTCCTAGTCCCTTGTCTCTTATAAAAGTGTTTTGCTTCTCAGATTTGGAAATGGAATTTGTTCTCCATCCTGTCCTCATGGAGTTGCATGTTACTCTTAGAAGGCTTTGCCAGCAGTTTCAGTGGTATTGGTAGTCTTCTTTCCTTACAGGCTTCTTTAGCACCTAAAGCAGGCTTAAATTGAGTTGGTGGTAGCTGTAAACCACTCTGAATGAAAGAAATGTGTGCTGTAAATATGGACTGTTGCGGTGCATTCCTTTGTCATTGCTTTTTTCCTCATCTTCCTTTGGTTAATGGTTTGTTCTGGGATTGTCTCCTCCCCTTTTTGGGTATCTCTTTTCTAAGGTCCCCACCTTTCCCCTGTCAGTCAGCCCTAGCCTTGTCCCCTCTTTCCAGATTGTCCCCCTTCGATCTCCTAAATCCCCTTCCTGGCTAATGTCAATCCTCCCTGGCTCCTCCCCTTCTTCCCAAAGCTGCTATGTCAATTATTCTATTCTCGATGTATCATTGGTAGTCATGAGTTGTTCCCCACCTATGTTCTCCCTCATTGGTAAATTATGTATTCCACCCCGCCTTGTGTTCCTCCCTCAGCATTCTGTGATTGGTTTGAGAGCTGTATCCACCCCCAGGACCTCCCCCATATTTAAGTTGTCGTCAATCCTTTGTTTGGCGCTTCTGTTGTCTCCGCTCCTGTTGGTTTCCATGCTTGCCTCTGCATTTACTTTCAGTTTCTACTGGCTTCCTCCCCTTGTACTCCCACCTCCCTGGAACCCTGCAGTAAACCCATTCCTTGGACCCAACCAAAGCCTCTCCTTTGTCCTTCATCTCCTCTGGACGCGTGCATTGCCTGAAGGGCCGAGCAGCCCTTAGCCATACCCGGGACGCAAGTTGCTGTACCAGAGTGGCCCACTCTCGGGGCAGGGTGCCTTCCTGTGAGCTAGGCGGGTCGGCCCAAGTGTCCAGGGCTGGAAAGGCGCCGCGTCAATGGGCAGGATGCAATTATCTGTGTATATATATAATTATACACACACACATATAGATACTCTCACAAAAATTTAGAAAATAAGATGGACTTTTAGCTCAGAATTTAAGGAACATAACTGTGGAATCAAAATCATCTATGTAATGCAATATTAAGAATACGTGTAATTGCATTGGATTGGAGGAGTGCTTTATTGGCATG
Organism: Phainopepla nitens; assembly: GCA_013400175.1. NCBI lineage: Eukaryota > Metazoa > Chordata > Aves > Passeriformes > Bombycillidae > Phainopepla > Phainopepla nitens. The sequence continues at coordinate 121,040 of VXBQ01008792.1, read as the reverse complement.
GATATATTCACATTTTATGAGCTGTCAGCTTTTTCTTGAAAACTTTTCAGAACTGTGCTGATGCACTCTAGAAAATATAAGAATATATATGAATCAAATAGCAAAAAGAAAACTCACTGACTTTTTCAGCTGTTTTGTCAGCATGTGGTATGTGACATTTTATCCTGTGTTTACGTGTGAGGTGATTCTAATCAACAGCTTTTTCTGAAGTACAGACATGTCAAATTAATAGTTTTCAGCCACATGTAGTTTTCACATGTTGCAAGACACACCTTCAAAGAAGAGAAAGAATATAAAAATTTAACAACCCCAGTTGCTAGCTCTGAAGAGCCAGAGACGTCTTCTGTATGAGCTGAAGAGCAACTGTACTGCGTCAGACCAAGGTTCCATCTAGCGCACTGTTGTCTCTCGCAGGGACTAACAGACAATGTTCAGAGGAAAAAAAACCAGAGTAAGCACATAGAGCTGCCTCCCCCATGCATCTTCTTAGTCTTTATTTATTTGTAGTTTAGGGACTTTTTGATTTCTCTGTGAGTAGTAGCCCTGAAGACAAAAATTTTGGTGCTTTAGTCCAATCTCTGCTGAAGCTTGTGTGACATTTTAATGTCCCAAACACGGTGTGGCAAAGAGTTGCACAGCTTAGCTACAATTTGCTTGAAGAATCATTTCCTCTTGCTAGGATTGAATCTGCCATGTCCGAACCTCTGTTGATACCACCTACCTTTTCACAACTCATTGTTGTTATCAGCATTCAGATATTGTGACAGTGGGCACTAGAAATTCCTAAGATAGATGAATGAGGTGTTTTATCATAATAATTGTTTTGATTTTTAACATCTGGAATCTAATATCTATATATATATTCTGTCTTTGCATGTTTTGGGAGCAGATGTTCACTGTAGCTCCTTTCAACATGTTTCTGTCTTTGACATCCTACTGTAATGGATTAAAATAAGCACTTTGGCAACTACTCAAGCCTTTAAATAAACTTTACTAAGTTGGAGAATCATTGCATCTCTCATGGCGCCAGACCAGCAGCTATCTATATACATGTTTCTTTTCCTCTTATGCAAAGGTTGTTTTCTCTCTTTTTATTTATTATAATCATAGCCTATTTATAATTTTTTCTTTAAACAAAATGCACCAGAATAGTTTTTGCTTTTCAGTTTATCGAACGAAATTGGTAGGTCCTTAAGCATAGAAAATCCAATCCAAACTTTAAGATGGTTAAGCTTATCTACTGTTTAGTGGAAACCAGATGGAAGTCAGTGATGGCAGTGTGGTGAGTTAGAGAAAGATATTTGAACTGGACTTTTATTAGGCACTTCTGCAAGCAGAAGTAAGAGGTGTGAAAAAGATGAGTCTGAATGCCATTTCATGCTATGCTATTAATAGCAATTTTGTTTGTTCCCGCAAAGCTTCTTGTACAGTCATAGTTATAACAGAAAAGTTTGCTATTACCAGTGTGGGTTTGTGTGTTTTCATAGTAAATGAAGATTTTATTACACTGATTTAAGCACAGACTCTCCTGCATACCCTTATCCAAGCATAGTCTGATAGTTTAGTATAGTCATATTATCAGATTAAAAGCTGGACCCTACTATAGCAGTATCCTTTGAGTTTCTAACCTCAATATAGTTTTCTCTGTTTGTGTTTAATTAAGTCCTATGTGAAATATTTTTTGATTCTTCTAGAGTATGAGTGGCACAATTCCTGACATCTACAGTCTTTAAAGAGAATAAATATCAACCTTGCAAAAAATCCTCTGCAAAACTAAAAACTGTGAAAAGATAGCATAAATTGTAATAAGTATGATCAGCTAATAATGGATTAAGTCAAGGCATCAAGGAATCCTTTTGTTCTAGATTGTTTAAATTCCATTGAATCTAGAATGTAGATATTGAAGTATATTCTTGTATTACCAAAGATAGTTGCTATGAATTACTGTTAATTGTATTTTGGTTCTATGCAAAGTTGATCCTGGACAATATGTTCTGCCTTAAATAGTAATTCTCTTCCTTTTTTTAATTATATAGTGCTTTGGCTGGATACAATGGTACTATCTTTGCATATGGTCAGACAGGCAGTGGCAAAACTTTTACCATCACAGGAGGAGCAGAACATTACAGTGATCGAGGCATCATTCCCAGGACTTTATCTTATGTTTTTGATCAATTGCAGAAGGTATGGAACATTATTTTCTGTTTGTTTTTAATGTCTGGTTTCAAATATTTAACTATTGCTAATGGTTGTTTTTATATTAGTCTTAGTGGAAGTCCTAAAACTAATGCTTACAAAAATATCTAACTTGACACTTAACTTAACTGTGAGCAAGAATAGATTTGTACTTGTTTTGACTACCTGGCTTATTGCAATACTCTGAAATTTGTGGGCATCCTTGTGAGGGGCTTTAGTAGTTTTAAAATCCAGCCTGTTTTTAGTTGGTGCAGCATACCTTCAGATCACACAAGTACTTCTTCTCTAACACTTTTATCAGCTCCACTCTGGTTTTGTATTGCATGCACTGCATTTCATTTTGTCTTCCTGTGCAATGAAATGCGCCAATAAGTGAAAGTATGTGCCAGAATAAGCATACTGATTGTTTGTTATGCTTCTTATGTTTGTGAGAAATTTAATTTTCTTTTAGTGTCTGATATACTTACATGAGTTAATGCAGTCAATTATTACAGTGCTTTTATAATTATAGGAGGCAAAAGTGGAGAGAGGAAGAGAGAGGTCTGGTGTAATTTATGTTTTGTCTCTTCATTTACTCCACCAGGCCTATGACTCAATAATCTTCACACTTTAGCAAAGCTATTTAATTAAGCCAATTTAAATATTATTTGACATTAACTTAAATCATTCCACTGTACTTTTATACTCTTTCTGTCATGTACTACAGAGTATCAATCTGTTTGCATAAGGGTAAATGTCTCAGTCATATTAATATGCCCTGTTTCAGTGAGGGTTAACAACAGTAGGTAATTACTTTGGCTCTTTGGAAGAATGGCTTTGGAGGGTAAACGTACACAGCATATGGCAGGTGCACAAAAACTTGCCATTGTGGGAATGGAAAAGGAAAAAACCTCACATGATCATGTTGCCTAAGATGTTCTGCACTCATACAACCCCCCATGGAGGACTTTTGTTGTGGAAAGTGAACAGGTTTATTGTGTAATTGCCAGCAACAAACAATGTAAACACACCAACATTCTTTTCTAATGGTAATTATGCAATAAAAGCAAAATAGAATGAAAAATAACTAGTATGTTTGTCACCTTCTCAGCACCAAAATACAAATGCTTCCTTCTTCAAACTGGGTTTTGGATCAAAAGTTAAGCTTCGTTATGCTATTTCAATTTTCCTGCTTCCAAATCATTGTTTCGTATAATTTTTTTTCTTAGTGCATTTTAAAGAATCTCTTATTGGTGTTTTATCTTTCCTCTTGCCTTTCTTTTCGTATCTTTCCCCTGTTTCATTTCTTTATAACTAAAACTGTGGTTTGGAAGGTGCTCAAATAGTGGAGAAGAATCATTTGCCTTCTAACTCTAAGTAGGATGAAACAGGAGAAAGTGAAATCAGGGACATGAAATACAAGACTTGTTAAGCTCTTACTTGGACAAAGACAGTGCAATTTGAAACCAAAGAAACAAAACTTTTTACCCTAAATGAGAAGCGAATCAAGCCCTTTGTTGTTAATAACATCTCCTTTTAATTTAGAAATTCTCTTGTTTTCATGGCATCCTGTTTGAACTGTTCCCTACTACATTTTTTCCATCCATTTATAGTGTATCTTTTAAATTATGTGCCTTGAAATAGTGAACTGTCATAACTAATTAAAAAAACCATGGGAAATAATTATTAAATGAAAATGACAAGTTGCATGTCAAAGTATTTTGCAGAAAAGAACTGTAATGGTTTGAATTATTCAATTTCTACTGTGATATGAGTGCTTTCACAGTGGCTTTGTCTGCTGAAAAGAAGGGACTGATTTTTTATTCTTTTTTTTTCCCTTTAATTTTGGAAATCAGAGCTCACTATTTTGAGGTTTATGTTATTTGGCTTTGGGGCAGGGGAAAATTCTGTCTGCAAAACTCAGTTGTGTTGAATTACTTTTTGGCAATGTGATTTACCAAAAGAATTGTGATTGCAGAGAACAGCTGACATCATATACGGTGCTCTAATGTTATGATGGAGAGTGAAAAGCAGTGTGTCACTGATGTTTCTAAATTAAGTAAATCTTATATTTGTTACTGTTTTCTTTGTCCTTCATTTTTTTTTTTTTCTTTAAGCATAGTCTTTCTATCCACAACATTTTTTACCTTTTTCTAATAACATTCTTTTTTTAGTGCAAAAGTGAAAAATGTCATGTTGCATAGTTCTGTAATCAGCTCTCATCTTCTAAATATATACAGACTTTTTAAAGTATACGGAATCAATCCAAAATCCCAGACCAAACTCTTGGGCATGGTGGGGTTTTGTGGGAGATTTTTGTTTTAGTGAGGTGTGTGTCTCTGTTTTGGTTGGGGGTTTTTGTGGTTTTTTCCTTTCTTGTTCTTGAGTCTTTATGCATATGGTAACACATAATATGAAATTATCACAGATTAAACTTGTGCGCCATACCCAGAAAAAGAAATAAGTGAGACAAAGTGAGAAAGTGACCTAGAAGCTGTACAAATAAATTTGTCTTCTAATCTACCTCTGACTTCTGTTTATAGCATTATTTTGTTTCTTTTCTTTTCCAGGATAGCAGTAAAGTATACACAACTCATGTTTCCTACTTGGAAATCTACAATGAATGTGGTTATGATCTGCTGGATCCAAGACATGAGGCCTCCAGAATGGAAGATTTGCCGTAAGTAATAAGATTACAGAGAATCATCAAAACCCAGAGGAATCATTTTCATATACCCTATTACACTATCTGGGGACTTTCTGAAGTTGTGCTACTGATCTAAGTGGTAATTTATTCAGAATATTTTGTTTTCACAGTTTTATCAACAGTGCCTGAATATTCTGTTATTTTGTGTTTATGGAGGCTAGGGAGTAACTGAAGGTGAAAGGATTAAAAGTGTTTGTTGCTATTATGCAGAAGAGATCTCTTGCAGCCACTGACAAGGAGGAGGTGCACTTGTTTTTCTCATGGCAGCCTATCTCTTTGTATGGCATGTATGACTGTGTGTGCCAGAGACATGTAACAGGTGGTATTTCCTTGCAACAGTAATGAGAAAATCTCCCTGCTTCTATTTGGACCTTCTCCTTCAAGGATAATTATTTTTCTAAAATATGCAATTATAAAATAAGGTAAATTACAGGTAGAAAATAGACCACAAGGAACTGCAAAGAACAGTCTATTTCCTTCAGAATGGATGGTTGTTATAATAGTTGTCATTGATCAGATACCAGCAAGCAGCTACTAATTCTTGGAGAAGGGTAATAAACAAAAGTTTGTAGATCATGAACAATTCAGCTGGTGAAGTTAGATTGCTAATTTATAGGAAATCCAAATCCTAGTCTCCAAATCTGAAATAATAATTTATAGTCTGTGCTAGTTTTAAATAGCTAAGCAATCACTGAATAGATGTGAATAAGTGAGTTGTTTACTGGATTCTCAAATGCCCTGAAATAATGCTGGGCACCACAAATTTTATCACTGAACATAATAGTAACAGACACTTGTAAATAGCAGTGAAATCACTGCTGATACAAGAACAGGAAACATACTGAAAATTTTCAATGGGGCAGTAAAAGAAAATCAGTGGGATTTTATTTTGAAATAACTAATTATGTTATTCATATATTCTTAAATCATTTTATTTATTAAAAAAATCTTCCAACACAATATTGTATTGTGTTTAAATGGAGCTTTATTTTTCCACACAGTATGGGGTATCTAGGACATGTACATAAAAAATAATTTTTAAGATTGATCTTTATAAAAGACTCTAGTCTAGAGATTAGGAAGGCAGCAGACAAATGCAAAGTGTGAATTGGTCTAGTTGTTTCAGTTTCCTTACCTGAAAAATGGAAGGAAAATTTATTGCTTTATGACACATCAGTGCTATGAGGACTGTGTGTCTTTACCAGTATCTTTCATGATGAAGTTTAGGATTCTAGTTTAATTTATTATCTGCTTCCTGTGACATGCAGGCATAAATTTTAATCAGAGGCTAGGTTGGATAATATAATTTAATTCTGTGTCCATTTGTACAATATGTAAAAAATAATATGCTACACTTTTTCAAATTATTAATGTTATTAAGTTATTCAAGTTTGTCTTATTCATTTTATTTATTTAGTTATTTGAGATATTTTATCTGAACTCATTCCATTTAATGTTGTATAAGAATGAAGTTATTCAATTCAAAGAAACTGAATTTTAATAATTTAATTGCAACTTCGAAACAGATATTTGGGATCATGCGTCTTGGAAAATGTGTCATTTTAAAACTAGGTACTGCATATTTGCTAATAACTGTGAGTTTTAGAATCCTCCAATTAGTTTATGTATGGTGGTACAAATAAACTAAAGAATAACTTTGTGTTGTGTATAAGGTTATTTTAAGATGTAAAAGTTGGTAGATAATTTGATTGTAAATTAGGAATAAAGCATGGTGTGATAATCATTATTACCTGTAAACTTACATAGTGTATACTACTACAGGATGAGTTTTAGTACGATAATAAATTTTTCTCTACAGAGTAGCTAATATTAATAAGTGCTTTAAGGTTTTACTGTACATGGACATTATTATTTCCACTAAATCATTTGTCAATAAAATATGTTCTGTAAGCTAAAACTATACCTATGTGACTCTCATTGGCATGTGTAAAAGTATTTAATTAATAAAGTATGGTTTTTTTATTTCTTAATATTGTAGTCTGGGGATTCAAAACTTAAAAATATATAGTGTCATTCTGATCTGAAAAGGGAGTAAAAGTTGCAGGAATGGGTAGTTGCACTATTAACTATATTTTTAATTATTTGATTAATTTTCTTAAATTATGAACTAGAGGTTACTTATAAGTAAATAGTAGTCACATATTTTAAAATTTATCAGGTGTCTATTACCTAATATATATATTTTTGTGAGAATTTGTGCTTAAAACCTCTTAATATTTTAGTGATAGTAAGCAAAATATGAAAAAAAATTTAACTTTTCTTGAAAGCCTATATTTAATGAAAATATTAAAAATATTTTTTTGTACTTTAAAGGTGTCATATTATGCACAATTTTCTGTTGAACTCCACAGTAGATCATCTAAGCACCATAAAAAGCCAAAGGCAGGGTATTCACCCAATGTTCTTGGGTAAATATTAGCAGTCCATGCTGATACTTTTCTAAGTATTTGAGATGGACAAGAAGAGTATTGAAGAAATGTGTCATTTTAGAAGAATAAACAAAAAGATGAGTTAAAACCTCGTATAAAGTGCAGATTGTTCTGGAACAGTATTGTTATCCATATTCTTGCAAAAGAAGGGGATGTAGCTTGAATGAAAGATACATACTTCTGACCAGCAAACTCTGCATTCTTAGCTTTATGTTACCAGTTCAATGTAAGGACTAAACACAGATTGCATTCAGGTGATAGAAGTTATGAAAGGCTTGTGAACACACCACAGGCTTGTTGATAGCACTTGAAGAATGAGACAATAAAATTGTATTTGATGCTAAAAGTGAAGCAAATGATAAATATTTTTTAAATTGTCCATTCTCTGTAAACATTACATGATTACACTTGGTATCTCAGTTCCTGAAGTCAAGATTTTGTGTATAGCCATACTTTATATGCAGTATATTCTGTAGACTAAGAAATTTTCATCTTAGCACTGCTTACTCATTTCATCTGAGTCTGCCAGATGAAAAGGGAGGAGACTCTCACAAAAAAAACCCAATCACTACTTTTCTGGAAATAAATTCCTGTCAAATGCATGAATGTGGGCCATAGCACATCGATATGTCTATCTGTATGTATACATACACAGATTCCTACACAGAATTATGTAATTATTTACATATTCGTGCATATATAGGGATATGTATACATATACCTATTTATATTATATACATATAGATATTTATATACATTAATAGGTATCATGTTTCTAATAGGTACAGATATTTCTAACAACTAAGGTTGGTTTTGAAATCCCATAAAACTTCTATTTTAACAGAAAAAATAAGTTTTCTTGATATTTAGTTGGAATATTACTCATGACCCATAGAAGATATAATTTGATATACGTCAATGTTTTGTACAAAATATACTTTAGTTTACAGTTGTAACTTGTTCTGTTATACAAATCTGACAGTGTTTTAATTTTGTGACAATGCAAATGAAATCCAACATATACAGATGCAAAAAAAAAAAATTTGAAGAATCTTACTTGTTAGAATGAAGAAATTTAATTAAATATTGATAATTTAATTCTGTTTGTAGCTGTAGAGAATTCCATGTCCATACAAGGAAATTACGATTCTTTTCAACCCAAGGGTATGAAATTATTACTATGACATAAAGCTGGTAGAACTATTTAAATATACTTACTGCCACCTTATGTTTTCATAAAAGTTTTGCAGGAGTGTTCAAATTAGGAATAATTTTCTAAAGCTCTTAATTTTCTGTGTATTTGTGCAGGAGCCTGTTATCTCCAACAAATTCTCAGTTGTAGTGTATTTATAATTCATGTAAGCCAATGTTACTGAATTTCACTTTAGTTACAACCTACCAGTAAAACTCTTCCTAAAATGTTGTTATTTATTCAGAAGTAAGACATTTTTTGACACCATCTATAACACAAAAGTAAAGACTAAGGATATAGAACCATTAGTCAGGAATGACTAGATGAATTCATAGGTAAGCTGTAAATTACTGCTTTATCTGTCTGAAGGCAGGTGACCCTCTTCCATGTGAAGGCACGCTACAATTAGTGCTATTTTGCCTTAGAATGACAGTCTAAGCTGCAGTAATTGAGGAGCTACTCATCAGGGAGCTCAGACAACCATTACTTCAGAGTGAAGTGGCCAGGGGAAAATAGAATCTAAATTCCAAGTCAGCAAAAAGGACTCCCCATTTTTGTGTGAAGATTCTTTAAGTCATCTTTGAGAGGGAGATGTTTAATTTTTAGTATGATGCTGTCTGATTTTAAGAAAACCACACTTTAAGCTGAGAGCAAATTAACTTCAAGCATCAAAAATGATGCCTATATCAATATATGTTAGTAATATGCAGAACTGTTATGTTCCATGGGGTCAGTGTGAAATAATTTCGCTTTAAAACAAAACCTGTTACTGCATATTGGTAAAATACCTCAAGTGAGTTTATACTCTTCTGTTTCTCTACTGCCCTCCAAGGGCTTTAACAGTTAGCAAATTGCTGACATGAAAAGATAAAACAATAAGTAAAATCATTTCTGTTTTCCTTAACAAAGAAGGATAAAATAAAATAAGGCTAAAGGAATAATTTTCAACATGTAAGTAATATATATTAATCAGTCTGATTTTTTGGATGCAAATAAACCTGATTCTCCTCTCCATTTTCAACAGTGTTAATGTCAACCCCTTTTAATGGTTGTACCAACTATTTAATTTGAAAACTGAGCAACCATAAACCTACAAGAACTATATTTTTAGCGTTCAGAGAATCATCAGTGTTTTAAAACTTCTAACTTCTAATAATAGTGCTAGTTCACTTTTTTATATGAAACATGTTCTTTCAAAATAAAGTGTTCATTGTGTTACTGTGGAATACCAAAGGTTAAGAGCATAAATAAAGTTTTGTAAGGTTAGACTTTTATTTTTGTTAATGAGGAGAGAGCTAAAAACTGTTTTGAATAATTTCTTCTAGGATTGATTTTTTTTTTTAATTGCAGTTCAAACAAATTACACTTTAAATGCATACAATAACTTCAGCATACAAGATACATTTATTATTCATATCCATGTTTTATATTGATTTGTTTCCTGAAAAAGAGCATAAAGTACATTCAAGTTTTTTAAGGTAACTTCTGTACAAGCATTTGATGACCAAATGTCCAAATTTATTAAAGAAGTTTTTCCTTTTTTTGTGGGTGAGATTATTGAGGTTGCCTGCAAATTCTAACAGGTTTTGTATGTTTTGTTAATACATGAACCCCACCGATCTCATTGTTACAGTTTTGATTCCTTGTTCTACATGGTGCGGTGAGAGGGAAGAGAGGGAGCGTGTATACAGCTTTTTCCAGATTTCAGTAAGAAAGTTTTACCAACAAATGGCTTAGTAGCATAACTGCTTTGGTAAGACGGAATAAGAGGAGGAAGATAAGTGACGAGTAAATCTTGCATCCCATCACGTACTGGGTGCCCTGCATCCATGCAGCGTTGGACAGAACCTGAATGGATTTCCCCATGGCGCCCTGCACAAAAGCAGTACCGGTCCTGGCTGTGGAGAGAAGGTCTCCCTTTTGCTCTTTTGAGCCTTTATATAAATTTCCTTACAAGTAAACAGCTTCATTCTAGAGGATGTTCTCCCGAGAACTCAGTCAATTTATCTGGCAGCCAAGGGATCTGTGCAGCACAACTTAGGCCCGAATGCCCCACTGTGCGTGCGGCACCTCAGACTGTGCCTCTTCAGGTTCACTGTTACATGAATCATTAACTCCTAAATATCTAACAGTCTCCAGTCATATCCAAAATATCCAGAACAGCCAGGTTGTGTTTTTGTTGTCTCCAAACAGAATCCGTTGGTAACAGTGGGAAGGAATTCCTATCACAATATGACGTGTCAAGCAGACAGTCAGCACGAGCACTTACTCATGTAAGGGAGAATATGCTCTGTCTCTACTTGGATGGAAAATCGAATCTGTGTGCCGTTGAAAGTTGTGCTGGCCACTGAATAACTTTACAACCTTGCCTCTTGAACAGATGTTGACTTTGTCCTCTGTTGTGGTATTCAGGGTGTTGTACTTCTAAAAGATCATCTTTTTGGGATTATATGCACAAGATGATTATCCTGACCATTCTTTCCTAAAAGCTAAAGTTCCTTGCAGTTTTACAATGCATTACCTATATGTATCCATTAATTTATTCTGTTCTTCTGAGCAGACTCCAAGATGCACACTTGCTGCTTTTCTTTTTTATCTTTTTCCTAAAATTATTTCTGGCTGTATAGTCTCCTCACAATGAAGTAGTATTACTATATGCTGCTCATGTATTGGCATAGAAGTCATGTATCTTCATATGTTGTTTGTTTGCATCGTTATGATTCATTTTTAAATGTTTATAAAGTTCTTGAGATTATTTTAGACTTCTTCAATTCTAAGCCCTAGAGACAGATATAACAGTAGGAAGCTTGACTTTGTAAATGATCATTTTTTTCCAAAATATATTAAGGATTTTTTCTATTATTATTTATAATACACAAATTAATGAGGTGGTATTAATTAGTCAAAGGAAGCTTTAAGGTCAATGTTTGCCAGGAACAAGAATTTAATAAATGAAAGCATTCAGTGTGCAAGGCTCTACTGCATTGGTGGCAGCTTGGTTGATGCATGAAAGGGCACAAGTTAATAAGGGTATACTGTAATTAGAACCGCTCTGGGATTTAGTGTGTGATGCACACACAGATGCAGACAGAATAAAACTTGACATTATCAAAAGTTTGATATGCAAGAGCAGAATTTTACTTTGGGGTTTATGCTTTGAATGGGGAAGCTGAGTTTTGTGATTGTATGAGAAATGTCTTATACCATCACACAAAAATAAGGCTAACAATGGGAGGAAATCATACTTGGAAAAGCAATTTTTATGACTACCAAAAAACCTTTGTGTTGTAGTTTTACATGCAACTTTTCTTGAAAAGAGTGAGTTCATTACAATGTGTTAAAGTTATTTCTCTATATACATTTGAATGTTTTCATCATCAGATTGTGAGCTACTCCCACTGTATCTTAGAGTAATACTATGGAATGCTGCTTTTATGCTTGATTTCATTCTCAGTTTGGGGTGGGGGGGGGAAAGGCAAGTAAAGCAGAACAAAACCCAATCTCTCTGGTTTTGAAAGCAACTTGAAGTAATTAACATGCAAGAACTACCTACTGATAAAAATTCAAGCCCCATACTCCCTCTTGTGGTTTATCTTGAAGAACATGAAAATTTATATACATAAATGTATACATATAAGTGTATATGTATACATAGAAAGTATTATGTATTCTTAGAAAATGAAGTTTTAAATAAAAGCAACAACTTCAGGCTTTTTAAAAAGTTTTAATTTGTTTTAAATTGTCTCAGAACTTGTAATTCACCCTGAAGGACATGTTATTTATCCTCAGATTTAGCGTATTTCTTTTTTTAAGAAATTCTTCTCTCTGAGAGTTTTCCAAATCCAGTGAGGCAGCTGCTTGGCCTCCATGTTGGATACTATAGAATATCCCAGCTGAGGAGACCCTAATGGCTACTCAGTAATGCCAATAAAGTTTAACTCTCAGTAACCATTTCGAAAGAAAAAATCTTATCTTAAAGGACTATTCAAAGAAGTGAAAAGGATTTTCATTAATACTTATCAGCTCTTCTGGAGCTTTTGCCATATCCTTGCTACTTGCATCCAATTCTTTTCTGAGCCCTTAAGTCTTATAGAGGTGTAACTAATATTTCTAACAGGGGGAATAAAAAAAAATCATTCTGTTAGTTTACTTTTAATTTAAGAAAGGGATAATTTATAGTTGCAGTTACTACCATTTAAGAAGAATGAAAAGATAAATAATCTTGACAAATGCAGAGTTATTAGAAACATGTTGACGACAGATGTGTTGATTCTGAAATATTCCATGCCTATTTATACGTCAAAATAATGGTATGCTTTATGTATCATCTGTACTTGGTAATAGCAAACAAACCCTTACATATTATTTGTTTGTGATGATTTATCTAATCTCTTACTCTTGAGATTTTACTATGTCTCACTAAAAAAAAATCCCAAAGCTTTCTCTAAAACTTAGAGTTTTCTTATATTCCTTTTCTTTGTGAAGTTTCATAATAAAGGAATAGAAAGGAGGTGACAGGAAAAAAAGGAATCAACACTTCCTTTAATGTGTATCATTTATTTTTCATATTCTTTCATTATGATGGAGTAAGGGTTTTTGAGTTCACTTTTTAGGTGCGATCAAAGTGAAAGTGTGAAACAACACCGCATTAAAACTCTGTTTTTTTTATTCTCCGTGTAGAAAAGTGACAATAATGGAAGATTCTGATCAAAACATTCATCTGAAAAACTTGTCTCTTCAGCAAGCGACCAATGAAGAGGAAGCCTTAAACCTACTCTTCTTGGGAGACACCAACAGAATGATTGCTGAGGTGAGATTTGCTGCTCCAGATATTTCTTAACACCACCAGAGTTAAAATGGTCAAAAACATCTCTCCTCCTCTCTCAAATAAGATATGTATTTTAGAAGTCCTTGGACATAAATTAGTATCCTCATTTTGAGTGTATTTTCACAGTGAAATTAAATAAGCATTTTTCTGATGATAGTGTTCCATAGTGGATCTGATTGGTGGTTCTTTATGTCATAACTTACTGAAATTCAAATAAGTAGAATACAAAAATTCTCTCTGCTTATGGAGTGTGAGGGGATTGGGGGGTTGGAACAAGAAGATCTTTGAGGTCCCTTACAACTCAAACCATTCTATGATTCTATGACTGAGTACTTAGTTGCCTTTGAAGTACTTAATATTAAGTACCCTCTTTTTTTCCTTCTTATTGCATAAACATGTGGTGTTATGTGTAAAAACACAAAACAAACAACCTCTCCATCCAAACAAAAACCCTGCAAATCAAACAAATAAATAAACAAAACCCACCAAAAACCAAAAATCCAAATAGTTCAATGGAAGTTCAAAATAAATATGTGCCAGTATTCAAACCAAGGGTGTTTTTACTGATTCTGAAAAACTCAACTTAAATGTTTCCATATCTGACATATGTAAGGTTCTTTTTTCCCTTCATGCTTGGATATGGAATGTAAATATAAAAAGTATATTGTGTAATATGAGCACTGGCAATGTGTCTTCACTAGAATAGAGTTAATTCTCTTTTAGAACATTTTGGGTTTTTTTCCTCTATATCTCCGAAAGGATATGTCATAAATCATTGACCAGAAGGACACTTGAGTATATGAATAGTCAGGTTGTTCTGTGTTCCTGCTGGATGACCACATACACCTGGACACAGGGGAAGAAACATTTGATTACAAAACATAAATAGGCAACACTAATACTTGTTCTTTCATTTCAACAGTTATATTTTGAGAGATAGGGATATTTTAAGGCAAGAGATAATCAACATAAGGGATGCTCATAAACCTGAGCATTGAGGCTCAGAACTGCTTCATGATATTGGAGTAGAAAGATTGATACTGTGTGGAGGAGAGGAACTTGACAAAGTGTAATAGAGGAGAAAAGGATTAATGTAGAAGTCTAAGAAAAAGGACTTAAGACATAAAACATAACTTCTCTGCAGATCCATATTTTTAAATCTTGAGGTATGATAATACTTTCTGACCTCTGAAGATTAGAACCCTCTTAAGTAAGCTTTAAAGAAAAAGAAACAAGATTAATAAACCCAAATAGAAAAGAAAGTAAGATAAATGCTAGATTCTTCTTTTTTAATGATGAGTTTGGCTGTGGAAAAACTCAGATGACATCATGGATCACATATGAGATCTGTAGCACCTAAAATTGCAATCTAGCGCCTTAACCCTGCATAACCCTTCTTTGAAGAGTTGACTATTTTGAAAATAAAAATGACAATTTAATTTCTGCATTGCCTATGCTAATGCAGTCTAACTTGTGATTTGAGGGCTGTATTTTTTCCTCATCGCTGATTGTACTAAAAGGAAAGCCATCACAATATTATAAGTATTTTATAGGCAACGTTCATACATTCATTCATTAAATTTCAGAACCTAAGGGAATGTTTATAACTGAATGCTTCCTTCCCACATGTAAAAATGTAGCCCAAGACAAGGAAAAAAAAGGAAACTAATCTATTTTGTGCAGAGTTGATTTATTAGGCAATGTAGGACTGGTCCTCTGCTCTGGTTTTGATGTCTACTACAAGTTGTGTAAATGGTAAGATGGGAGACATTTGTGCAAAGACAATTCATAATGTAAAAATCCAGATAGGATTTTTTTTGTCTCATATTTTGCCAGAGAGAAATAGGCAGAGATCAAAACCAAAAAACTGAGTCTTTTGTTGGCAGCTCTGCTGAATGTGAGGACTAGATTTTTGTTTGCTTTCCAATAAAGCAGTTTCTCATTACATTTGAATACATAAGAATCTGCAGCAACAGGTTATAAAAGCTGAACTGTTTTCTTACATTTTCTATCTGTTAAGACAACTTTATGATTTCAATATCTGAAATGCATGCTTAGGATTTAAAAATGAAATTTGCAGTGTAAGCAGTTGGTACCAGCAACATCAAAAAATACTCCTGTGTGGAATAAATGTTTGGCTACTTAGGTAGCATTCTCAAACCATTTTATTTTGGTATACTATTAATATATCTTCAGCTGAATTGGTCTTTCCTAAGTTCTTGTGATGGGAATCTCATATGACCTCTGTCTTTTGAAATAACATGCCTAAACCTCTGTGATTTTGAGAATTCTTAGTGGTTTTTTAGTATTTTTCTTAAAGCAGTAAAGTAGCCTCCCAAGGATGTGCAGCAATTTCAAAACTGTAAAATCCTTTTCTGAGATTAGTACTAGTACTTGTAATAGTAAATTCTAACTGTACATGCAGTTGCATGTACAGTTAGAATTTATTTTTCCTCTAATGAAAAAGTACTTTTTTTAATGAGGAAGGAAATGTTTCAGTGCATGGTTTTATACCTATAGCACTCCGTTTTTAAAATCTGGGACACAAATTTTATACTACAGAGTATATACTACACAGTATTTGTTCTATCATTTAAAATATTTGAAGTACACTTGGGACAATCAGTAAGCATTTGGCAATGTTTAAATATGTTTGTTTCAATAAATAATGAAACTTGAAGGTTTAAGGACAGTTGTTGGGACTGACTTGTAACCTCTGAATTGAACTCATTCTATTTGTATTTATTGTACATTAGTATTCTCTTGAATATATTTAGAAAGCTACTTGTATTGTTTGACTGCATTTTTTATTGGATGAGATAGGAAAAATAGGATTTCACTGTGTGAGTATATGACATTAAATGTCACTTTTGAGAAAAATGTGTGCTATCTGGGTTGGTGCTACAGTCCAGAAGAAATTACAACTTTCTGCTTTCCTAGGTTCTTCTTTGGTGTCAATTGTTAACCTATTTCCACTCTGATAAAACCATTCTATTGTATTTTTAGCACCAAATGGCATTGTTATTTCAGCACAGGAGCTTTCATTTCCATGTGTGGTAAAAAAAATTACTGGTCATCCATACTGCTTTGAATAGTCCTTAAAATGCTTTGGGATTTATATTGATAAAAGGCACTATATAACATAAAGTTTAAGAATGTCTTCACCAGGGAATATTAATTACTTTATAATTACCTGAGTTTAAAAGTTACTATGGTCTAACTGTGAAACTGTACTTGTAGTAAATATGGAAAGATAAAGTATTGCTTTCTTGCTGATTGCATCTATTCTAGTCTTTATATTTTCATAGCAACAGTTTTTCAATTTCAACTATGACAAGTGTACATTAGTACTACCGAGGAGCCCCTTCACCTGTAAAATATTATCTAGAAAGGAAACTGAAGTCATACTGAGCTCTCTCTTGTCTACCAGATCTAACGACAGGCACCTCCTATTCTTCAATTTACATGCTATTCCATATAGCATAGTTCTCTTGGGACTGATGTAGTTTATATTCATTAGGCAGAGATATCCATCTGAACTGTGAAATGGCTGTAGCTGTCAGAACATCTTCCTACAGATATCCCTCATATTGTAGCATGAGATTGGAGAAAATTGGTTGGATATCAATCTTGGATGCCATCAGTACTTTCTTTTTTCCCCTTGCTCTTTGAAAAGTTCAGAGGCAAAAAAAACCTTAAAAGAAACATTCCTTAAAATTTTGTACCTTTTCATCGAAGCATTCTCTCAAAAAATTGTGAACATTCAGAATTGGCCTCTCTTTATGCATTGGCTAGTCACTAATTCGCTCCTACAGGAAAATCATGTTCTTCTGCTATCTAAATATTTTGATTCAAGGAAGAAAAGATTCCACTGGAACGATGTAAGTTGCCAGGTGGTGATGGCTTGTAATGTGGACTGAACAACTGCATTTATCACATGCAAAATTGTTTTATCCCAGTGGTCCTGAACTCTTTCATATATTATCTCTGTCAGAGTGTTTTGGCAGCCATAATCAACACATTATTCTTCCAGATAGTAGCAGCTTCTGTTAGTCTAGTAGTGATATTCAAACAGCTTTTCATATGTCCTTGTCCTATTTAAGAAACTTTCTCTTTCCTAGGTCCTCAATCCTTAAGAACTCTATTTAGACCAGTACCATCCATTTCTGGCTATTTTTAGTGAAAACAACATTTATAATAGCAGCTGCAACAAACAAAGGGTTTGAGAAATACATAAATTCCTATATGGGGAAGAATTCCTGCAGTGTTTTGCTAACTTAAGATAGGTAAGTATTAGATTAAAATGGACAACTTAGGTTCCAACAAGTTTTTGGATGGTTCTTGACCTTGTATTTCTTGACAAAAACATCCAACTCAGAAGTTTCTTGCAGTAAGACTGGGATGTAGATTCTCATTTATGTAGAAGCCACCTTCTTGCAACCATTGTATAAATAGATGTAATAGTTAAAGTCACAAAACTTCTATACAATTTATTTAATTTCAGTGAACACAGGTATATTTTTGTCCTGGAAAAAAACAAGACTGGCTTGTATGGCTTGAAATACACCTTGTACATGTTTTCCATGATCAAGTGAAATGCTGGTGCTTTACCAAGTCATGATCTTAAATGTTACAGAATTTATCCTTTACCGTACCACAAATGGGCAGCAATAGATGACCTGGCATTAAGTCCTTTGTAGTGTTCACATGATATCACAAAGCATCTGAAGTCTACTTATGTGGTTTATGATGTCACAGAATTCCTGGAAAAAATTATTCTTTGTAAGTAAATGCCGCTCATCAGTTGTTCTATATATAACTCTCACAATAGCAACCATCTGCTGAGAACCAGGCCACTCCCCTCTTTCTTTTTTTTCCTTCATCACATCAAATTAGTGTGAGGATGATTTCATATACATATGGTTTGAATACTGCTAACAAAGCCAGAATGAACTCAGAAAACCACTAGAGGAACATTTTAGTAGGTTCTGAGACACTGTCCAGAAAACGTTACTTGTTTTCTGTTTTCAAACTTTCTAAACAGATCAACGGTGATACTCAGAAGTTGCATATGTAAGATAACAATCAAATAGCAAAAGAAAAGGCTTGTTTTTGGACTGGAGAGGCCAACAAATCATCATTTCTGTTGTGTGCTTTGCATCTACTTGTGTCATAAAAGTAGCTAAGTGTGGGGGGATTACACAATTAACATTTCATTATCACATCCCATTTAACAGTTTAGATTTTTATTGCTTTATGCTTTCTGCAAGAGTTCTAACACAGCTTCCTATATATGGGAACTGCAAAGCAAAGATGGAATCATACTGCAAAAAGGAGTATTGGTTAAACCACAGTTCTACTCTGAGGAAGAGCCTTACAAAAATATCCGTTTGGGATTCTCGCCAATGACTTCCAAATCAACTTCACTCATTTTTTCATTTACATGAGAAAAAGAAGCTGTGGAGAGAAAAGAAATGGAATTTCCAATGACTAGTCCTGCAAAACCTACTTGAAATACACAAAATGAAGTTGTGGCTAGTGTATCGCAATAGACAATAAAAACCCCGTAGAGCAAATATTTCCATGTGCTTTTTGGAAGTCAGAATCCTGAAATTATTTTCTTTTAGGATTTGAAATTTCTTTTGCCTCTGATGGCATTAAATGGTTGTGACTTAAAGCATATTTTGAAATACCTGAGGTTTTGCTACAGTGTGAAACTCAAGTTTGCTTAAGAATGCGTATTCAGAAGTA
Organism: Phainopepla nitens; assembly: GCA_013400175.1. NCBI lineage: Eukaryota > Metazoa > Chordata > Aves > Passeriformes > Bombycillidae > Phainopepla > Phainopepla nitens. The sequence continues at coordinate 101,937 of VXBQ01008792.1, read as the reverse complement.
TGATGATTTCTTCAGCTTCTGTCATAGCAATGTTTGCTTTGTGCTTCCATCTGTACTGATATTTGATCTGGCTTAGACTTGTCTGCAGTATAGTGTGACTGATGCCATGTCTGTAATGCAAAATGTCCCTAAATATCAGTTCTGTCAAGGAGAATGTCCTTAAATATGAATTCTGTTGTGGATTAGCTGGAAAAAAATAAAATATCCAGTCCTGCTTCACAGAGCTGCAAATAAAAAAAATCAGAGTTGTCCTAGTAAAGTAAGTGAAGCTGGCTCTGATTATTCATGGAATCAGAATTGCTGAATAAAATACATTTTCACAGCGTATAACTTTTTCTTAGTCTAACTGCATTTTAATTAAGTTTGAGAGTGTTTTCTTGCTTTACACCTTTCCCTCAGTCTATTTTATTCCAACACTACAACTCACTTCCTCTTCATTTACCCAGCATCACCTCTGAAGACATCATAGCACGTGACTGCAATGTGATGCTCATTTCACAGTATCATGAATTCAAAAATTCTTCATCTGTATAGACTAATGATCAAAATTATTTTTCCTCTCCCTCTGAGCTTGCCTTCATTAGGTAAGGCAGCCCAAAAGAAAATACTGCTAAGACCGAATTTTCCTTACACAATTTTCACCAACAGCTACAAGTTTATGCTATTCTTGCACACTACCTACTTGTTCACATACTACATGCTGCCAGTTTCAGGTATTCTGCCACAACTGTTTTCTATAGCTGTGCTGTGACTGAATCTAGAAACTGATCCAAGTTGAATATCTATGGTTTACATTCTTCTTTTTTATTATTTTCAGCTGGATCACTTCCCAAACCCGTTGGGTTGTGCTGGCACTATTAAGGCTGAAAGAAAAGGTGTGGAGACAATTGAACCAAATGGTCCATATTATTCCTGTTAAATGACTGTTCAGCTTGCAGTCTTTCTGTTAAGAGCTGCCTTTGCTGGATCAATAAGACAACATCTTCAATGCCTGCAATGGGCAGGCCATTTTAACATCTGCAGTGCTGCATGCTAAAGCAGGTTGTGTAAAAAAAGTCAATATGTTGGTATACCTGGTCTGAATCACAAGATAGGCCTACATAAAATTACTGCAGAATAACAGGAATAAAGTAGAGACCAGAGATTAATGTAGACAGTATACCCAGGATGTTTTTATTACTTTTTTCAGCAGCTATAAATAAATACAGATTTAGTTGCTGACTCAATAATATTGATTTATTATTTTACTACTCTATTTTTTGCAGGTCCAGCATCTATGTCTTGAAAACAATGTAGTCATACTTGTTATAGTTTATGGATAAAAATACTATCTGTATGCCAAACATTTAGTCTCCATATATAATCTAAAACTTTAGCTATTTATAAAATGAGGATAATGAGGAGTTATTTTAGATTTAAGTTTCTAACAGTACCTTGATACAACTAAACAAAAGGTACTTTAGATGCTTAAAGACAGTTTAGATGTTTTTTAAGAAAAATGCATCTGTGATGGCATATGGTCATTTGAAGTCTAAATAACTGAGAGCTGTTTAAGATTTTCAGTTCAGCAATTCAAATATATTGAGAAAACCTCTGAAGTTGTGCTAAGACTGTGCATTTCTAAAAATTGACCAAGAATTTCCATGTTTTAAGTTAAGGAAGTATGGCTGTTGTTATTCCCAAAAAAATCTATTTAAAGTCAAACATTTTATGAAAACTGTCATGCCACCTAAAAATCTGATACTGATTTTGCCAAGAGAATTTTTTCATAAAAGTAATAATGCAAAAGTCTAGAGCCTTATAGGAAGTCTTGTCCTTGTTATAGTGGTTATACCTGTCAGGTAAAAAAAAAAAAAAAAAAAGAAAATAATTTCTGTACCAATGGGGAATATAATAACTACTTGGAGATCATCATTCAGTAACTTTCCTTCCAGTCAAGGTACCTTTTTCTAGAATTCCTCGTGTAGTAAGGCCACTTGTTTTGCTGATGTTAGAGTATTTTGGAACAACCTTCGTTGCTTACAGTACAATTTGTCCAGATTAAAGTGATCCAAGTATTTGTCCAGAATGTGAATGTCAGGTAAATTATTTTGGGTTCTTTTTGCATGTTCATTACAGGTTCAATAGCTAAAAAAACCGGATAGATGATTTTACTTGCCAGATTATTGAGCTATAAGAAGGTAATTGAGAACATTGAGAACTCTTTTTTTTCTTGTTGTTGTAGACACCAATGAATCAAGCCTCAAGCCGATCTCACTGCATTTTCACTATTCACATCTCCAGCAAGGAACCTGGATCTGCAACTATCCGACGCTCCAAGCTGCATTTAGTAGACCTTGCTGGGTCAGAACGTGTTGCAAAGACTGGAATTGGAGGTCACTTACTGACAGAAGCCAAATATATCAACTTGTCATTACATTATCTGGAGCAGGTAAAATTGAAACAGAGTGAAACATTTTTCCTTTTACTAAATTCCTATTTAACAATGTGCAGTGTTTTGGAGAACTTGATTCCAATAATTAATTAGTCTTAGCATATTTATTGCAATTCTGTCTTTTTCTTTTTAATTATTGAATTGATAGGTCTTCATTTGAAATAAAATACTTTAATTTAGGGAAAACTTAACAATTAAGCAGTAAGATTATAGTAAGTATACAGGGTAGTATTTCTAAAATAGTTTCCTTGTTTTCTTTGGAATACTAAAGATACTTATGAGATTTCAGCTATATTTCTTCTAAAAATGTTCTTCATAATCTTCTTCTCCTTCCAAATCTGGGATCTATCACTGATAGATCACTGGGATATATCACTGAAAAGAAAGTATTTGGGCTTTATTTAGTTCAAGCATTGTAATATGGTAAATTATTAGGCTCTTGTCTCATGTGTTGTTTTATTCCTGTACCAATTTAAATCTTTGATCTTTTTGAGACAGAAATTATCTTTGGTAATGTATTTATGAAGCGACTACCATGACTGGATTTATAAAAATAGAACTCATAGAGATAATAATAATAATAACAATAACAATAATAATAAAATCTCCACAAATCTTTGTGATTCAGCTATTGTTACTGAAAAGATTTAGCCTCTTGATTTAAGGTGTACTAAAATCCCTATCCTGCTTTCACTGTTGTTTATTTTATTTTTCCTCTTTGGAAAAGGTAAATATTGAGCAAATCGATTGCTCCTAACTAATCTTACTCATTTTAAAAAAAACTTACTTCAGGCAGCAGCCGTGAAAGGAAACTTTGGAGATAAAGATTTCCAGTAGAAAGATTTGGTTTATGATGATTATTTATAATATGTGATTTACATTAACTAGAGAATTATTATGTTAATTATTAAAATTAATTATTTTAATACTATACTTTAAAAAATATTTTTAAGGCTTTAATAGATATCTCTCTCTGACCTACCATGATGTTTTATATTTTTGATGTTTTTGATGCTTACCAAGTTAGGATAAGAAACACTTGGCAATGAATGAAATCTCTTTCGTGAATGCTGTGCTATTAAGTTGCAATCAGTGAAGATTTTCAAGTGTCTATTTCAGGTCTCATCTCATACCTGTAAGAGAAATTAATTTCTTCCTAAGACTAAATATATAATATTGTTTTCACGATACAGCAAACACTGTTCCTTTTGCTAGAAATTATTTATTTTGAGGGTCCTGATGGAGGATACAGTGCTTTCTCCTAAGGCTTCTTTAAAAATTTTTATGTAAAAATATAGCAGGTCTGTGAGGCTGTCATTTAGGAGGACAATTAAGGAGGATAGGGAGAAGAAAAAAGGCTTAACTCTAAGATTCAAATCTGTACTTTTTAATTTACATTATGATATATGTGCTATTTAGTAAAATACACAATTGAGGAGATCATTAAACCTGAAAATTTTGTAGGTGTGTATATGTGAAAACTCTTTAAAATAATGATTAGGAAATATAATTGTTCTACATGCTGGGAAGAGTATTTTTGTTTTTTGTGTTATGTGTTCTTCTGTTAACAAAAACAAATCTCTTGGATTTCATTTAGTTTATGATCAGAGATATTTCATCTGTCAAAAGAAGAAGCTTAAGGTACAGCAGGTGGCAGTCAGTCATTTACTATCACACTGGATTTTTTTCATGCCCTTCATTTGTTTAAATTTTACCTCGAAATAAAATGTCTGTATTTGAGTTGTACTCAAGGGAAGTGATAAGGATCGGTAGCTCTACAACGGGCATCTTCAGAATCATAGAAACTATACTCAGGATCCCTTCTTATTTATTGTATTATTTTTATGTATTTAGCAGGGAAAAATATTTTTTCATGCAACTTTTGATTCGTATTTTAGAGAAATACTGTTGGAAATAGGCATGTTGGATTCTGTGTGGGATTTTGTATCAATACAAATGCTTTATAATATTGAATAAAAGACCACCATCTTTTTGTTCAGTGGGAACTGAACCATTCAATCCTGAACTTGTAGTGAATAATATTAAAAGTGCACAAATGCCTCAAAATCAGCTCTTTAAAATTCTCAACTATTTAGCTGTGTATTGGTTTTCTAGTGTCAATTTATGCCATTTGAAACACTTTTCACAGTAAAATAGTCACATTAAATGAGTTGTATTGAGATGACAATGGGAACACAGTTCTCTGTTACCATGCTTAATCTACTTGTTAAATATCCACAGCATATTAAAGAGGTCTTCAAATAAATCCACTGCACTTTTACTCCAAGCAGCCTCTATGCCTAGAGAAAAATGAAGATAGTGTCATTCAGCTGATCTGAAATGATAGCATGAATTTAGAAGTCCTTACCACCATATCTGGGTAGCTTTTCTTGTCTGCGAGATGTAGTAGTGCATTCTGGAATTACAACTGCACTGTAACTGTGCATATGTAGATACTCCCTTATGATACAAATATAGAGGATCCTGGACCAGATTTAGGGTTGAAAATTAACAGTTATATTTCCATGTGATTTGGCACTATAATGGAATTATTTCCCCAAAATAACAGTGTACAATGTTCTCGCTGCTTTAATGAATATGTTTGTTTACCATCATTTAACACGTGTTCCATTAATGGAATGTTGAAAGATTCTATTCATTAGTAAATGGTTGTTGCCCATATTTACCAAAGGGGGTTTTTTGGTTGGGTTTTTTGTTGTTGTTGTTGTTTTGTTGGTTGGTTGTTCTTTTTCTGTGAAGACCAGAGTTTAAGCTTTTAAACTCTGCTAGAAATGGGAAGTAGGATGGAAAACATAAAAAAAAAGATCTCTGAAGCAGAATATGGCTTCAGAGCATGTGATACACTAAACAGCAAGATAGAAGCGTACCTGACAGCTCTGTTTCTGCAGGTGGTGCACCCCAAAATCCCCATCTCTTGAGGATTCTCTGAGAACGTGATGGCATGAGATACTGCCGCAAATCTGCTCCTTCCACAAAAGAATGTGGGCGGAAGCAGGGACTCTTGGGCATACTTCAGATCACGTCAGAACCACTTGCGAGTCTTGCTCTTTCCTTTATGCTTAACAGTGTTTCCACATGTTAGTGGAGTTATTTGTGAGTGATTGTACCTGCTCTATGTTTCATATAGGATGCAATTGTATAAAAAGTGACAAGAGTTCTGACAGCAACTAGGCCTTAAAGTGGTTTATTTGACCCACTCAAAATGAAACTTTCTACATTAGTGATATTATTAAGCTTAGAATTACAAGTATTAAAACAAAAAAAAAATCTTTTTCATATCAAAAGGATAATAACACCTTCTTAAAGGGGACAATATTCTGATTATTGCATTTGGTGCCTCTTAGAGAATCCAGGTTCAGCTTCTGTGCTGGTGGTCTCTGTCACTTTGTCAGAGAACATTACTTCCTTTCCCTGCAGATTCTCTTTCTATTCCAGATTCCTTGATTGGATTGTAAAGATTGATTTAGTGATTAAGGTGAGGTTTTCCTAATGGGATTTTAGACTAAAATAGTCTGTGTTATGGGACTGTCGCGTGACAGTGCAATGGGTTCTGCATCATGAGAGCTGGTCACAGCTTTTCAGCATTAGTGTGGAAGGGTTCAGATTCTAACTGGGCTGCAGATTTCCTGCATGAACTTCAGAAAAAATGAACCTCCCTGTAACAATGTAACAATTTATAGTGGAAATAACATATCTTCTCTTTGGCTCTTTTCCCATCTTGTCTATTCTGATTATAGTCTCTGTGTGGCAGAGGCTGAGAATGTGCTTATTAATGTGCTAGACTACCATGAGATTTCTCTGCAATATTATAAACCAACAAAGCTTTAACATATTTCTATATAACAAGTTGTAACATATGAGATTTGAAAATCTCAATCCAGGAATGGGTTTCCAGATTCCTTTACAAGATAGTAATTTTCTTATTATACATTTGTGTCTCTCAGGGCTGCCAGTATAAGATTTATAGTTTTAACTTTTAACTTTCTGAAGACCATTAAAAGAAACTAATGCCACAAAAAAGTCACTACTAAATTTTCTAAAATAGCAATTTTTGTAAATGTAGCATTAACAAAATATACACTGGTATGTAACATTTATCAAAGAAAAACCAACTCCTAATCATTTAGGAGAGCTTACACAACTCCTATATCTAAAGTCTTTCAGTACAGTGCTTGGCCAGATAACAGTTCAAATCTTTTATAGCACAGAACATCATAGGGTAATCTAGCTTTTTATTTAATAATTAGGTCCCATAATGTAAACAGCTGAGGAGGGAAACTGAGAATAGTAGGTGTACAATTTCCTTTTTGGCCAAGGCATATATATTCTAAACTGAATCATTTCTTTCCAACAGTACGTTGTAATCATGCACCCTTTTATTTGTGCTTTGCTTTCCAAGACATTTTCTGAGAAATAAATGTATTAGCCCATCTAAGAAGTGTGTGTTTTAAGAATGTGTAATTTTTAAAGCATGCTTTAGCAAATATTGAGGAAAATTTTACTTTAGTACTATCCATATTTTATAGTTATGACAAAAAAGTGTGAGGAAGATTTTCAGTAAGTTCCTGTGTCATAGGAAAACCTGTGGGTTGGAGTTGATAGTGTTCAGTTTCCATGTTGCTGAGAGATTGTAAGGCTAGGGCATGATAAAATTTAATGTATTTGGTCTTTCAGGTCCAGCTCCTACAAAGACATATAAACATGCTGAAATTTAACTTGGAATTTTTTCAATAGTCAGTGGGTTTGCAGCTAACAGTGGGGTGCATCAGCATCATTTTGTTGTGTAAAAAGTTCCTGAGCAGATTGAATTTGTTCTTGATATATGTCAAATATTAATATATATATAAAAATTTAAAAATCTTTACTTTTTGCCGTTGTTTCAGGTTATAATTGCCCTTGCAGAGAAAAACCGGTCCCACATTCCTTACCGAAACTCTATGATGACCTCAGTGCTAAGAGACAGCCTGGGAGGAAACTGCATGACTACCATGATAGCAATGCTTGCTATGGACAAAAGAAACATCGATGTATGTTCTTGCTATCTATCTTGAACAAAAATCTTGTCACTTCTCTATAGATCCTGCTCTTTTTATTTTTAGTGTAGATTAAATTTCAAGTATATAAGCTTTTATTCCTATCCTTTTAAAATAACATTTTAATTTTGTTTCTAGGAGATAATTTTATCAATGAAAATTGCTGTAGGATATAAGCAAATCCTTTAGAAAATGTGCTTTTCTCTGAATAATCTCAAGCCAAGTAGCAGTTGGAAAATGACTTGCACCTAGTAATGAACTACTCTTTTTTTCAATTTACTGATTTCCTGGTGAATAAATTTTTGAGTTATAAAAGTGCATTTCCACTGAAAACCTTGGCAAAACTTCTGTTAGACTTCTTTGGAGTCAAGATTTTATAGACTATGGTAGACAAATGGAGATTCTCTAGGAGGGAAAGGGCATTAAGGGGGTCGTTTGGGATTTATGGAAATTTTTCAAATATTTTGTGTCCTGTCACCAGTTTCCTTCACTGGAATTATGTGTAGTGATGTTTTCTTCTCTTTGTTTACAAGCAAGTCTGTAGTTTTTATCACAGGGTTGTAGTGAATGGGGCTACTACAGCACCTCCCTGGATGCAGGAGTTGAGTGCACCATTTGCAAGTTTGCTGATGATACCAAACTGGGAGATGCTCTTGACTCTCTTGAGAGACAGAAGGCCTTGCAGAGGAATCCAGATAGATTGGAGCATAGGGCTATGATTAATGGGATGAAATTGAACAAGAGTTCTGCACTTACAGTAGAGTAATGCCCAACACAAGCATAATTTGGGAGACCAGTGGATGGAAAATAGCCCTGCAGAAATGGATCCAGGGGTGCTAGTCAGATGAGCAGTGAGCCCAAGCAGCCAAGAGGGCACCACATCCTGGGGTGCATCAAACACAGCACAACCAGCTGATCAAAAGAGGTGATTATCCTGCTGTCTGCGGTTCTCACCTTGAGCACTGTGTGCAGTTCTGGGCCCCACAGGTTAAGGAGGATGTGAAGGTTCTTGAGTGCAGCCAGTTGAGGGCAACAAAGCTGGCTAAAGTCTGGAAAAAAACGTCCTGTGAGGAGTAGCTGAGGAATTTGAGCTTGTCGAGTTAGGAGCAAAAAAGGCTGAGGGTGACCTCATTGCTCTCTGCATCTCCCTGAGGAGGGAAAGTGGAGAGAGAGGTGTTGAGCTCTTCTCCCTGGTATCCAGTGTAGAATGTGTGGGAATGGTTCACAGATATGCCAGGGGAGGTTCAGGCTGGACATCAGGAAGCATTTATTCGAGAGGATGGTCAAACCCTAGACCAGGCTGGAGAGGTGGTTGATGCCCCAAGCCTGTCAGTATTTATGAGGTGTTTGGACAATGCCCTTAACAATGTGCTTTAACTTGGTCAGGCAGTTGGACAAGCTGATAATTGTAGGTCCCTGCCAACTGAAATAGTCTAGTCTGTTTTGTTCTAAAACATATAGTAATGTGAATACATAGAACACTGCTCAAAGCCATTCATAATCTGTTTATTTCTTGGTTTTCCTGACATAAAAGCATTCTAATATGAATAAACAAGAAAAGAAAAACTATTTAGTCTAAGACTGTTTTCTGAAATACAGAGGAAAGCATTATACTCAAACCATACTTCATCTAGTTATAGACATTTTGTTCAGAAAAGTGGACTTTGCTGTTGAATGAAAACATATTGCTCAGACTTGCAAACATAATTTTACAAACATATTGTCCGGTTACAAATGCAGCTGGGTAAGTTTGTTAATTTTATTTTAAGCTCTGTGAGATCAGAAGCCTTTCTTATATCAATTCATCAGGTGTGTGTATCTTACATTGTGTTCTCAGTTTCTGTCTTGGAAATATTTAGATCAAGCAATTATCCAGAATAAGCTATGACAATTTTCATGTTCTTGTTTTAACATATACTATTTACACAACAGATCTTATTTTTCTGTCCTCCCCAAAAATAAAATAAATAAAAAAACCACAAACAACATCAACAAAAAATCCCTTCCTTGCTCCCCAAAATTTGAAATGTCCAAATAATATAGGTGGATGATAAGCTAGTATGTCCAAATAATGTAAAAAGATGATAAGTAAATTGCTAATCATCAGAAAATGTCAGAATTAGGATAGGTGCATGAGTCATTGTGCATGGGTATGTTAGGGTTGCTTGTTGGTTTGTTTTTTCCATTGGGTGTACATTTCACTCACAAATGATCCACAAGATAGAACTACCCCCAGTATGAATTGAAGTTGTGTAATAAAAACCAGTTTCTTAAGGACCTAGTGCTGCTTTTTGTAATGAAAACAATGAAGCAGAGAATTCAGAGTAAGAAAGAGCACTCATATGAAGAGGACAAATAGATTATTATCCTAGAGAACTAGATTATATTCCTACTTCTACCAGTGAGTTTGTACAGAATTTCATAGGTCACTAAATCACATTTTTTTATGCTAGTTTTTTTGGAGTGCTTGGATGAAGATGTCGATTCTGAATTGTAGATATATTACTCAATATAGCTGTACCTGAAGCAGAATGGAAGCTGTGTTGAACAGCAGATCATACAATGACAACAATTGAATATAATTTTCAGGTACTTTTGACTTCAGTTTCCATTCTGTTAAGTGTAATCATTCCACACACTTGCAGCAAAGAAAATTAATTGATTCATTCTTGTAAAGCCCTGAGGGGCTGTGATGATAAGCATGGTATAAAAATTATTAGGAAATTAGATGTGTGGCTTGATTACCATTTTGATGGCATAGAATGAACAAATTGTAAGCTAACGTATTGAACATTGAAACTGAATTGATTACCTACTCATTAATTTAACATGGGCTGCGCACTAAACAGGGCAAAGAGATCTAGTGGAAATGTATGTACGTGTAATGTACATATAACTGTACTTACTGTAAGTATAGAACTTAATTAAAAGCATATTGGCTTATCATCATTGCAAAGGAACGACAGAGGCAGACACAGAGCCCAACTAATACTGTATGCAACTCTCAACTTGTAAGTCCTTCCTTTTCTTTGATTCTCTGTGTATATATTGTGTCTATGGCAAGAAACATCTTTCCTTATGTAACCCTTATTCAGGGTTCCAAACCGAAATCTGCAAGCACTTAAAGAGGTCGAAGTTGTGTGGAAAAAGGTGTATGAACGTAATATTTAAACTGATATTTTCTTATGTTGGTGGCCTGAAAACTACAGAATTGCTTCCATTCTGAAAATTAATTCTGTTACAATAGTGAATTAATTTAGGGGCTATGTACAAATTCTCTTTTAAGTGCAGGCTGCCACATCCCACAAGAGTTTATCATACAGGTTCTCAAGCATCATTTGAATTTCTAAGACTACTGCCTAATATTCTATGTTTTATTATTTACCCTAACTGGAGACAGTTGCTGGGGTTATTTTTTCATTAAATATATAAGTCTTATAGCAGAGTCTGGCATTTAAATATCAGCTGATCTGGAATGTGAGAACAATACTTACCAGGATCTTTGATTTCTTTCTGTGCACTATATAGGAGTGCACAATCACTGTCACAGAGTTTCCCCAAACAACTCAGTCTTGTATCTTCTTTTTTCTGTCTCCCATTCCTGCTGATCCCCATCTTACCTCATCTGACAGATTTTTTTCTGGTATCACAGTTCCCCTGTATGCCTCCTAGTTCCAAGTCTCCTAGCTTGTTTCTCAGTTGTCCTGGATTTCCACTATTCTTCCCTTCATCTCTTATTCCAGCTTCTTTTACATAAAATTACCTAGTCCCCTTTTCACCAAAGAACCAACCAACCAAAAAAAAAAAACCAAAAAAGAAAAAGCCACACCAAAAAAATCAAAACAACGACAACAAACCCCCAACTTCTATTAGTTTTCTGTTTTTCTCATCATTCAAAGGTTATTGCCTTTGGAGTAGCATGGCTTTGTTATCCTATAGTCCTAGCTGGGGACTTACCTGAAACACAGTTGGTCAGGGGATAAACTGTATCAGTAAAATGTGTCCTACGATGTAACAGTTTTATATGCCCCTGTCATTAATATGCTAACCTAATTTTCCTTGAATATTATTATTTTGGAATATGAAATGATAGAATATTTCTGTAACATACTCAAAAAATGGAAGTGTAGTTTAGTGGTTTTAGCAGTCTGGCTCCTTATCTGGTGCAAAGGTAATTTGAATTCCCTCCCCTCTCTTTTTTTTTTTTTTTCTTCCAGGAATCTATATCAACCTGCAGATTTGCACAGCGAGTTGCTCTTATTAAGAATGAAGCAGTTCTTAATGAAGAAATTGACCCTAGACTGGTGAGAGCTGTCTGGGGGTAGGGGGAAGGAGATTGCTCGGTTTAAGTTTTTTTTAATCTATAACAGTCAAGTTGATGTTGGGGATTTTATACTGAAACATCCCATTAAATTGTTTTCAGATGCAAGCTCCAACTTTTTTTTCCATAAAATAACTGCCACTTTAATTTTTCATTTGGACACAATTATAATTAAGTGGGTTTTTTCAAATCTCTAAAGGCTTTCTCAACTCTTAAAGCATCTGAGGAGGAATGATCACTTTCATTATCATCTTTGTGTTGTTTTTTAAGATTGATAATTCATCAATCATAGTCACAGATCCCTGGACAGTTCTAAAAGTCTTTAAAAATGTGCTAAGATTGCTAGTCACTTGATGAAGGCACACAGCTGCATTGAAACAATTTGTGTATTAAAAATCTAAGAAATATACCAATACTGAGTCCTTCCTTGAAATTGATTCAAGGAATATTTTAGGTAGGAAGAAAGAACTCAGTGAAGTTACCATTAGGAAAAAAGAGGAAGACAAGCAAAGGAGAAATAGCTAATTATGTACCTAATGGTTTCATTCATTGTTACTTGATGGTAATTAGAATATTTCAGTTACTGTTAATAATTGTGGTTTTATTTGTTCTTGTCTCTTCTTCTTGAAGTTTAAAGGGAATAGAAGATCCTTGTCAGCTGGTTTTCTTTTTTTATTATTATTTATTTATAATAATATATTATAATAATATATTTATATATATATATATTTATAATAGTATATATAATAATATATATTATTGCTTTCTTTCCAAGCAATTTCTAATAGCAATAGCATCAGAGATTTAAAAAAAAAGGCCAAAAAATAGACCCAGTAGGCATTGAATAGCTTCTTCATTTCTATCTCTCTGTTCTTTTTTTCTTTTCTACATAGACTTTCTAGCAGTAAATTGTGCAAAACATTTCTTCCCTGGCCACAGAAAGCTTTGATTGAGGTAAAACACAGGCAGGCTCCTGAACATTTACTACATCCTGTGGAGCTATACTCCACGAGTTTGGTATGTCTCGCTCCGCAGGATCATTTAGCAAGTAAAGCAAAAGTGGACTCGTGAGAGTTAGAAAACCATCCCCTCTTGTGGAAAAGGCAGGGGAACACAAGTACTTTGAATTTATATGGCCCTGTGCTCATTATGGAATTTTTTGCCCATCTTAAGTATATTCCCAGGATGCAACCCTATTACTTAAAGTGCTGGATTTAAGATTTTTTTCATAAAAATCAGATTTTATTGTAATAAAATAATATTAATTTTATGAAAAATTGAAACACAATTTATTGGCAGTATCTGTCATCTGTGAGTTGTATGTAGGCTTTATCAAGGGAGATCACAATACCTCTTGGTGGATCTGAGTTAAGTCAGATTGTTATGTAAACTTTATTTTTCATAATGGAGAATTTTATCTTACTGACTTTTTATCTTACTGAGAAGATGAATTTGTACCTGTTGTACTTTAAAGTGACTCATCTTTGAACTTCTCTCACTCATGGCTAAAGGACATAATTTAAACTGAAAATCAAGATCTTGAATTAAACCTCATCTCTGGCGTTCATGTAAAAATAGAAATGAAGTTATTTTGTTTCTGTAGATTTTTGTTCATCTTAGTAATACTTGAAAATGAATTTACTGTCCATATCCTGAAATTGGTATTTCTGCTGTTGTCAGATTGAAGTTAATAGTCCTAAAAAATTTGAACATTTTAAAAAGATCTTACTGTGATTCAGCTGTCTACTGTTCTCCACTCCAGCCCCAGATTTAATTTTCTTGAGTAGCTGGCACCAACTACATCAGAGTGTGGCACTAAAATGGGACAATATAAAATTAGGGTAAAATGTTTGGCCCGCAATGTCCTCTGAGTGTTCTTTCAACTTCTCTAAATAACATTCATCACTTTAATAGACTATTAAATAAAATATTATGTTAGACTTTCATGCTTTATGGTAAAAAATAGTTAACTATAGGTTTGGAGTTAAAAGAAATAATCATATGCCAGTTTAAAATAATTTGATTTTTAAAATAAAAATTTAGGAAGTTACAATTAAAGTTAACCATTAAAAGAAATAGAAATATTTGAAGGAGTTTTAACATCCAGTGAAAATGTGTCATCAATTTCAACAATCTCATTACTTGAAAGTGCATGCAATCATAAGTGAATAATTTTTCCTTGAAAACGTTCTTCTCTTGGAAACTTACTTTGCACATGGAATCCATGTATGCATATCCGCCTAAAAATACCACTAGCCTACTGATACATTTGAGCCATATAAAGGGAGGCTTCATTAAATCATCAACCATGAGTATCCAAGAATGCACTCATTCATGTCTTAGACTTAGGTTTTTGCATATTGCCCTGCTTTGTAGAATTTGGCTTTGAGAGTTTAATGATTAATAAAATTTACTTTTATACAGACATTTATTCCCAAAGCACAGATTCCGAAAATTACTTCCTAGAACTTAAAAATCTGGTTCAGTTTTCCATGTAATATTCTCACATCCCTATTCATTAATACAATTTATTTTCATTATGTTGCTTTATGCCATCAGTTTATTGCTCACAACTGATGCATCCTACAAATATAGTATGCTATAATTCTAATAATAGCGAAATGACACATGAAAAAGTAAAAAAGGTAAGGTGAAAATTGAGATATTGTTTTGAAACTTCTATTTCTATAAGGGAAAGAAAAAAATATCACTTTTGTTGTGTAGTTACCCTTTCTCTAACAAAGCTGTCAGTTCTTAAATGTGTTTTCATTACTAAGAGACAAAACTAATGAGTCAGAAAAGCTTTTTTTATTCCTATCTCAAATTATATTTCTCTTTTGCAAAAAATCTTTTGACCTCTTTCTGTATAGCCAAGTCTTCTAACACATTCTAATACAAGAATTTACTGAATTTGGAAGACTTTTCTTGGGTTTGTAAATGGAAAAAGCGGGGAGAAAAGGGTGGTTGGGGTATTTAAGGCATTTTGACAATTTTTAGAAAAGGCGTCGTGTTTAAAAAAGATAAAACTAAATTATATTTACCTAAACTCAGCCTTCTACTGCAAAAATCATAAACTAGCTATAAAGTTGTAGGTGATGCTTGGTTTATGCCTTGCTATTTGTAGATGATTGTCCAGCTGAAAAAGGAGATCCAGGATTTGAAGGATGAGTTGGCGCTGGTGACTGGCAAGCAAAGAACGTCAGAGCTTTCCCAAGAAGAGCTACTTCAGTAATGTCTTACATGGTTTCATTTTCTTCTTTTATTATACTTTTCATCAGTTTTTTATTGGCATAAATATTTAAATTCATCTCAGAGTTTTAAACTTTCTTTGAGTGAATAATAAAGCGGAGTTAGGTGCCAGTTTAGAATGGCAGATTTCCATGAAAAGCTATGTGAGGCTGCTGGCTGTGTTTTTGCAGCCTCAGCACTGAGGAAGTGAAGTAAATGCAAAGGATGGGAATGCTTGTCAAATGCCAGGCAAAAAGAAGTGTTGTATAATAGGGCAGAATGAAAAACAGTCTCTCTCAAAACTGGATATGCAATCTGAGAAGAGTTCAAAAATATTCTTGTGCTGAGATGTATCCTGCTGCAGTGTTAGTTTGACATAAACCAAAAGAAATCTTACATTTCTCATCCGCAATTAATCGATGTCTGAAAAGCCAAACAATCTTTTTTTTTTTTTTTTTAAACTGAGCATGCTGTTGAAATATAGTATTAATTCACATAAATATTGTAACACTCTGCAGCTTTTGGTAACAGATCAGTACAGCATATAGGAACTTTCTAAATATGATGTATTTACTCAGGTCTAAATGTTCACAATAACTGAATTCAATTTCCAGGCTTGAAAAATTGATTCTGTAGTATGGGCCTATTTAATCATTATACCTCAACTCTATAAAGAAAGAAGGAACTGCCTGAATTTGTTTGATTAGAACATTAACAGTAACCATATTGAAGCTATGGGAATACTTAGTCTTCAGTTGCTCAAGGGACTGGTCCAGAAGACAGCTACCAGTGCTAACAATTTCCCCCAACACACAGGAGAGTCTGAAGACGTAAGGACAAGCTGCTACCTTAAACCTTGAATTTCTCATATAGATTGTTGTCATTATTAACCATTTACATCAGCAGTTATCAGTATATTCTCCTAACCAGAATTGTCCCTGCAGTTCCTACTGAGTTAATATATATTTATCATCTGCCCAAACACAAGAGTCAAATGCACAGATAATATTGCAGAGTAACACTACATGTGACCAAGACTAGCCATAGAAGGAAAATTACCTTTCTTTTCCATTGTATGCAGAATTAAAAATATGCCCTTATTAGTTAGTTTTTATTTACCCTGGCAGAAGGGCAAAAAGAAACCCTTCTTTTTACTCTTCAGACAATGACTGACTTTCAGTGATTTTATTCAGACATACTTAAATAATCTATATGTTGGTTTAAGTGAGTGCTTTCATAACATTATTTTAAAAATCTGTCACATTAATTTTCCACTGTGGTCTTGCTTGCTGCTTACTTTGTATAGAGAAACTAGGGTTTTGGAAATTGTTTAGGTTTTCCAAGACCACAGTCACAAATCTTGTTTCTGAAGATTCTTACTTTTCTTACTTACTCTCTTACATGGAAATAGGAGTCTTATAAATAGGAATGAGTTATAAATAGTAAAGTATAAATGGTTGATTAAATTTTTTATTATGATTATGTGAAGGAAAACTAGGAATGTACCATCTGCATACAGTTGCACTATAGCATATATCTGGGAGACCTGGTTTCAGAAATGTGACTAAAAAGTGTATCAGTTGTATGTTTTTCCTTTTTAGCAATGTGGCACAACATATAGTGCATTACGCTATCAGAAAAGGTTTTTTCTGAGATCCTAACAAGGAATTTTGCATCCCATTACTCCAGAAAGAAGCAGGGTGGAGACTTTTATGAGTTTCTACCTCTATTAAGTCACATAATGAGAAATAACTTTCAAGGACCTCAGCTACATTTGGTCAGTGTAAAATTTTAAGGTTTATGAATTTATCCTTTATTTATATTTACTCAGGCTCATGTAGCACATGTGTTTCAAAAATAAGTTCTTTCTTAAATGCTGTGGAATTACAATATCGAACAGCACTTAAGTACTGCTGGCTAGGATATAATCACTTTCCTGAGAATCAGTGCAAAACAAGAAGGGCCTCAAACAATTAAACTCATCTGTCATCAATGCCATATAATGACATTTTTCAGGGATCATTTTCTTAATATAATTTAAAGTGAAAAAAAAAGAGTTGGGTATACAGAGTTTTTTTCAAACAGAGAGGCTAAGAGTGCTAGAGAGTAACTGTCACGTACATGAGTCAGACTGGCTTGTTAGTACTTTGGGCTGTAGTTGAATGGAATGTTGAAAGCTAAGTCAATCTTTTCTAGAACAATTCAAGGGAGGGAAAATATCAAATGTCAGAGTTTATGAGTTTTGCATTTGTCTGTGTTCATGCAAACAGAGTGCTCACAGATAAACAACTGATGTGGCTCAAACACCCAAATGAAAATACAATGAAATGATAGTATAAAAAGCCACTACTTCAGTGAAAGTATTTTTCTGCGGTTTTGAACATTTATATTTTTTGAGCTTGCTTTCAAATGGCAATAACATTTGTGACCATGCTGATTTACATGTCTGAGCTTGAGGTCCATAAATGTTCTGAGCATTTATGACAATCAGCAGAGAGCATCTAAGTGTTCTGTCTCCACTAAGAGTCTATCAACACATAACAGCAAATCTTCATGACAGTTCTGTTTATTGGGACCGGGCGTCTGAGTTTGGAGCCACTCATTATCTGCAGAGTTTGTACACATTAAATAAATTCACAAGTGAGTAGTCCAAACAGAAGTATGGACCTGGATGATGGCTGATAAAATTATGATTGACTATTACTGGAAAACATATGTGTTGGGATTTGCATCTGGTTTTGCATTTATAATGAAACCTAAATAATATTATTTATCAGGAGCCATACAGATCAGTTTATTATGATGGGCAGAAGAAGAGAAGAAACATGGTATAGGTGATAATGCAACACAGTCTGTTGTGCTTTATTTCAAGTGGCCACCCAAGAATGATGCTTAAGGGACTAATATTTTAGGGGACTCTTTTCTTATTATTGTTTTTATTATTGATGATTTTTTAAATGTTAGAGAGGAAATTCTAATTAAAGTTATTATGGATTTCAAATCCTACTTAGACATTTTTGCTTAGTTAGGATATCTTCTGTTTAAATTTAAATAAACTGTATCTCATCATGTGTGTATATATGTGTGTATATATATATAAATAATTCAAGTTTGTCTAGTTCTTTTCTAAATTCTTGGACTTTGATTGAAGTCTGTGTTTAATTTTATTGCAAATAACTGACTATTAAGCAGAAGTGTTACAAAGGATAGTCTTCTAAAAAATGGATACGTTTTAATTCCTCTTTTTCTGATCCATTATACATATTTTAACAGAGGTCACAGCAAAATTAATATGCTGAAAATATTCTGATCCTGTTTTGTTTGGTTTTTTTAATTCTTTGATGCTGAGCACAGATGGTCAAAGGTACAAAACATGTCAGTGAAAAACTCCGTGCATTCAGTACACATTTATTTTTTTGTCCCACACAACTTTTGATCTCAGGCACTTTTCAGTAGAAGACAGATGCCAGAATGAAATCAAGTCCAGTGGTACATGTGTAGATCCAATATTATTTTAGTCTAGCACAATACTTATGGTATTGCATAGTTGTTTTTTTTCTTCTCTATATATGTTGCAAGAATTAAGTGTTAGTGATTGCCCAGGAAATGTGTTAATAATATGTAAAAATGATATTTGGTATGTTTGACTTACTAAGACAAGAAATGCCGAACATTTCTTGCTATAATGAGCTTCATTCCTTTTGTTTACATTCAGAGCATTGCAAATGAAATTAGTGGGCTACTTAATGCAGTTGGAATTGCTAAATATTTGCAGGTAGCATATGAATAAGCTGATTTTCATTCTTGATTGCATTTTTCCTCAGTTAAATCAAAGAAGTGTCTTCAGGGATTTATTTTAATTTTTTTTTTATTTAATGGAAGGAAAAAATCTATCAAATAGGATTTCCTCATAATCGCTACAATATCACATTACCATTCACTAAGTTTAAAATAAAATGGAAAAAAAATACTCTTGACTTTTCTTGGGAATGGTAAATTTTAATATGACACAGCTTATCAATTGTGTGACTAAATTTACAGCTGTCCAGAATTCAGATTTCTGTGTTCAATGGTGAGCATTTGCACTACCTTGTCATAATTTTGATTTGATTGTGTTCTCATGGATGTTAAACATAAACGAATTCTTCTGCTCTCATTTTGTTTATCTAAAAAGCAAAGCTTAAAACATTTAACTAGACTACATAAGTGGTTCAGAATGTACTTCATAAAATGCTTCCAAAATCTGAATTGCTTGCTTTGGATCTTACCTTGTACTTCCTCAGCAGTAAAGGGCTGATCTAAATATTCCTTTGAGCTGAAGAATTAGTTTCATATTTAAGGGAAAAATAAATTAGAAAAGGAGCTCTTTGAACTATTTTTAAAAAATAGAAAATAACATCATACATCCCAAATACAAGGAGATTGTACTCTTTCAGGCTTCTGCATTATGCTTTAGAATAGAATTAAATTACCTTCAAATGATTTTTTTTTTTTGTGAATTGTATGCCAAAAGTAAAAGGGAAAGTCCTTTTTGTTTGAATCATTTGGGTTGTTTTTTGGTTTTTTAATAATATAAATGAGCTCACTAGCAATTTACAGTGTGTGCCCAGAAAGTCAGGATTTCAAATCAATGTCCTATGTTCCAGAGCACCCACGCTTTCAGAGCTTTTGCCAGTTGGAAATCTCTAAGAACAGGACCGGAAGTACTGGCTTAGCACTTTAATTTATTAATAACTTTACCTTATTTCTTTCAAATACATATATTATTACAGACGCTTCTATTTTTTACTTCAACAGTTATATATTGTTCATCTTACTCAAGTCCTGGAGATCTCATTACCTCTGTCTTTCATTTTTTCTGTTTCAACATCGTGACATCTGTATGCTATCATAGTATTAACAGTATTGCACTGTTGTACAAAATAGAGCTTTAGCAGTTACTCAGTTAAGCTGTTGAACAAATGACTTCCTTTACAAAGCAGAGCAAAGGTTCTTATTTGCTGATGTCAGTGTTCAATTTTATTTGCAAGGTGGAAGAAATAAAGGCATATCACCTTGCCTTTTGTCAACACAGCTTTGCAGACCATAGATCTGTGTAGAAGTTAGCAGATTGACCGATATGAGCTATATAGGCAATATTCAAGAGAAAACAAGCTACCTTAGCTATAAAGTAGTCTTAAAATGTCTCATGTTAACTGTTTGCTTAGATGATTTAGAATGCTATTAAATTGATGTATTTTTGTAGAGGACATTTTTTCTCCTAGATGTTATGAAATCTGTTGCAACAGCACAGAAAGTTCAGATTCCTAATGCATGATCCTGCTTTTTGTTCCAAGGTCCCTGAAAGTAGGGGAAAAAATCTTATTTAGACTGATCATCTTTTACATTGAAACTGTTTAGAGATAGTAAATTGTAAAGTTCTTTCCACAGAATAGCAAGTTTGTTTCAGCATGGAGGTGGGAAGGAGGTAGACGATGGGCTATGTCCTGTTTTTAGTGTTCAAAATTATACGAGTCGTCTGATGTTATATGGTTTCAACAATAATAGTGAAATAACCTCATATTAGTGAGGTGTATGGAGAAAACATAACACATCTTAAGTTGATTATTTATATTTTTGAAAAAATCTTGGAGCCAATTTTCAGATATATATGACCAAAAGCAATCATAGAAGCTTTTTGAATCTCACTGAAATTCATTGAATATTTAGTCATCTGAGTTCTTCTGAAAGTACCACTAAATATCTGTTTGCATGTTTGGGCATTTTAAATACTTTTTGATACTATATTTCTTTTGAGCTTATACACCTAATTAATAACCCTTAAGTGATACTTTACAGATTCTTTTTAAACTACTTCTGTCTCCTATACTGTGGGATTATCTTGGTGTTCATCCATATGAGTACTTTTGGCTTCTTTATTTTGCTGTTATGCTTGTCCTATATAATTTTATTTTATTTCAAGTTCTTCCTACTTTGCAGGTATTTTGATTTTTTTTTAAATTTTGATGAACTAAAGGATGGTTTTCTCTGGCTACTTTTAGATATACTCCAGTGATTAGAACATAACTACTGTTATGGCCACAAGTATTAGCTGGCAGTGAGTAGCATTCCTTTCTGTATGCACTTTTGGGTTGTTTTTATAGAGTGCCATTGAAGAAGGAAATCTTCTACTCAGCAAGCTACTTTACATGTTTCTTCTCTGCAAAAAAACAATTGCATGTGTAGAATTACAGGCAGTAGGCACTTTTTTCCCTCATAAGCCAGTCTTGGTCTTTCTATTGTCCAGTCCAAATCACTCATTTTCTTACTGATACAAAGATTTAGAGTTGTATGCATTTCATCATTGAAATGAATGATTTTCAACTGTGTAGAAACTCATCTTGCATGTTTGCCACATGGTAGCCATCTAATTCAGAAGTATCTCCTGTAATGCGTAGCTGTTAGAGCACTGTATAGATATTTTTTTAAAACTGTAAAAATCTTCCAGACTGTAGAAATGTAAGACACTGAAAGACTTAATGCTCTTACTGCCCTGGTCTAAGACTGCACCAAATCAATGCAGCCTATACCAGGGCTACGACAATAAAACTATTCTATGAAATATCTACTGAAGGGATTATACGAAGGCTTATGTAACTGCTTCCACTATTTTGTTACCTTAATTATTTTTATTTCACCCAGGAGTTAGCATACTTTTGTGAAATGAAAGGTTAAGCCATTATTTCTGGATTCAGAATACAGCATTATCCTCTATAAGTGTGAGTTATGCTGTCATGTGCACTACTTGTCAGAAATGTATAACAGCTCTTCTCAGGGCAAGCTACATGTATTCTGTGTACTTGTACTGTCTGTCATTTCATTCACAATGCTGCCTGGAAATACCTTTCCTTTTTTCCCATATCTTCCATAGCATTATTCAAAAAATCCACTGCTTTGAATCAACATGGTCTTCCCATACTGCTGCACACTTGAAGCTAACTTAGCTTCAAGTTAGCAGTTCTTAAATGTAATAATCATTCTGCTTCCAATATCATGCATTTTTTAGATCAATGGATTCATAAAATTTGTGGAGATGTGAAGTTCCTATTTAAACAATGGAGATATCATTATTAACCTTAATGATGATTTTCACAATTAATGTATTTTAAAACAAATTGATACCAAGTATGTGACCATAAGGAAAACTATTACAAAGTCAAGGTAAGCCAACTTGTTTAATTAAAACAACCTCTCTGATTATGAAAAGGTCTTCATTAGCTGCCTTGTTAGCAGCCTATTTTTCATAAACTTGGATTTTTGCTTGTGACAGAGTTCACAACTGACACACAAAATTAATTGTTATTTAAGTGAACTTAATTTTGATACATAACATACAATGTCAGTGATCAGGGGTTAAAAGGCGAGTTCTCTCAGAAATGAATCATGGCACATAAAGCAAGGTCAAAACAAGTCCTTCCAAATCTATGTTTTGAGACTGCATCCTGCAAGCTATTGAGAGCTCCAGACTTTAAAAACATACTCAATTTGCTGGGAGTGCTTTTCTGATGCATTTCAGCTGTGTAATTTGCATCCTGGTTCATCCAAACAAATGACTGATTCAGAAGCAGATTTTTAAAAAATATATAGGTGCATGTTGTTTAATGTATGGGTAAAAGTGAAGTAGTATAGTGCTCACTTAATCATTCTGCAGTTCTGCTGTCAGAAAAATTGTGTGGAATCTGAAGTAGTGTAGGCGGAAAGGTTTTGTGATTTATGTGTGGTCTAAACAGTAAGCAGTCTTCATTAAAGAAGAATTTCTGAAGGGTGGAAAGTAACAAAAGAGAAATAAAATTGATAATGTATAAGCTGTCTCTAAGCTGCATTACAGGGTGTGTTTATATTATTTGCAGAAGGAAAGATATAGAGAGGCAAAGGCTAGACCAAGAACTTGGGCCTGATTTACAATCACTAATGAAAGGGCACTGTTAGTTTAACACGTTTCCATCCCAACTGTTTATGACTGTTCTGCTGTGAGTTTTCTTCCAAGCATCAGCATAAGGACTTGTGCTTGACACAGCTTGTGGTTTCACATGCTGATATCATGATTCAAACCTGCCTGGATCAGCACTGTAATAGCTTTCTTTTTGTACTATGTTAATGTGTAAAAGACCACTATCAAAATTAGTTTTAAATTAACCTTGTGAATCGCTTAATACTGTTCCCTTAACGTTAACTTAAAAATTTTCATGTGTGTGTAATCTTTTGCTCATTTTGGGGGGTTTTGTTGTTTGGTTGTTTTTTGGTTTTGGTTTTTTTTTCTGATGAGCACTGGGAAAGAAAGTCCTGTTCTTTGTTTACCTCTGTTTTTCACGGAAAAAGGGTCTTTGTTTCATACTTCCATATTCTTCATCCTTTGGAGAATTTCTGTTGGGAAAACTTTTTTCTGATACAGCAGAGTTCTGGCAATAGGCTTCAGCACACCCTTGCTCTTATTGGTGTAAGTTAGGCCTGCTGTTCTCAGGGCAGAACCTTGCAGTAATAAAAGAACAGAAATCTATTAAAAATTACCTTTGGATGCTTCCTTTACTTTAATAACATTAAATAATATTTAATGCTCTGTAATTTACCTTACAACATACAAGAGAAAAGAAAAAAAAGAAAATCACTTTGTATTTCCAGGAGTTAAGAGACATTTTCATATGATACTTATTTTCCTGTCATGTGAAATTAGCTGCGATCATCCATGTTCCAGTTTTGATTAGCACAAATTCTGCATGGAAACATTATTGCGAGCCTTACTAAACTAAAACTAATGAAGAATGCAGCATCTGGCTTGCTAATTTTATTAACAACAATAAATGAAAGACTATTAGTGTAATTATACGCAAAAATAGACTTCTTAGGATTTCTAAGATATATTTTTAGGTTTGGTAATTTTTTTAATACTAGTTTGATACTTTCAGTGCAAGTATCTTGTGGCTAAATACTTCTATTTCAGATTAATGGAGCCTTTTTCTGATGTAACTTACCAGCATAACAAAATTGCCTTGAATTTCAATAAATTAACTTGACCATCTTATGTTAGATAAGTACCAAATTCTGAAATACATATTGCATATTGTGTATTTCCACTGAAGCAGTTAAGTGTGACAAGTAAGCAATTCAGTAATTTTCAATTCAGGGCTTGTACCTAGCTCCATAATTAGGTTTCATTGAATTTCAGTTAATTAAACAGCTTCCATCATGACTTTTTCCTATCAAGCTGACTTTAAAAGCAGAGCAATGTGAATTCTTAGAGCTAAGTATATTTTTATATGGGTCTCTCCAGTGGGAAATAAAATTCCTGATGTTGATCTTCAGATGATAGTACAGAGAGCATCTCTTCATTCAGTTTTCTGCTCCAGTGAGTGACAGGTATTTGTTAAGAGGTTTTTGGTGTCATTTCATTACTAGATACTTGGCTTGATTATTTTGAATTTTAATTTGAGTTGGGGTATTATTCTTTTTGCTACCAATTGATACCTTGCAAAGCTAATTTTGTAAGTTATAATAGAGAAATAGAATGTCAAAACAGGAATTTATTTCTTCTGCAGTCCATCTCTCATATAACAGGGAGGTCTAGGACTGCTGTAGTGCGAGTCTTCATAAATACAGTCAAGAAAGGAAAACATAATATCATACTGTAAGCGGCAGTGTTCACATATATTCGATAATATGGAAAGTGGTTTTGGTATGTTTGTTAGTTGATTTCTTTTTCTTCTTGATTCTAGCTGGTTTTCATTATATACTTGAACCAAAGCATTTGGACTTTTTTTCCTTCTCTCTAGTTTGAGTTACCTTGGCACTCTCAGTCATGTTGCAGAACCTAGGTATATGATTTTTCTAAATTATTTTCCCATTGACTTTCAGCAGTTTGTGTAAGGGGGAAGTTAACATTCAGCCTGGATTGTTTTTGGGAGAAGAATGGCTGAGTCACATACTTCTATTTTTCAAATGTGCTATATATATATAAGTAAAGAGCCCAGCATGCTCTTTACTTTAGCAAGTTCATTATCAAAATGCCCTTCTTTGGGCAGCTTTGTTTCCTGATTTCTGTTTTGAGAGGACGCGACAGTGTTGACACTTCTCCTCAGCATAATAGCACAAGTAAATAAAGGGATTAATTGCTCAGGTGTTTTTGAAAGAAACTCTAGTTCATAGCTCTCACAGAAAATAGGATGTACTGATTGACTAGGTGTATGGTCTCAGAGCTGAGCTGCAATAGATGATTAAAAATACTTTATTTCCTATTCTTTTTTGTTATTCTACTATGACTGAATTGAAAAATAGTCCTTTAGAAAAAAATTTATTTTACCTCATGATTTCATATTACCTTTATTTGCCACATACCTCTGCCTCTAAGTAGGCCAGTAAAGCAAGATTTGCTGGGAAGTTCTCTTGACTTCTTGTTCTCTATGAGTTTCTTGCTACTCTTGAACAGCTAGACCCTACTTTCTTCAGTGTTGGGGTGCTTAATCTGTTTTTCCGGTTCAAATCTTGCTGACATATTTTCTTGCAAAATTCTTTGGTTTTTTTCCAAGCAGTTTAATGCGCATTCTCCCTGTAGAAAACTAGGGATCACACACAGGTGACTATCAGAAGCTGCTGTTATTGCTCAGGAGAATGGTATTATCCATCTCTTGAAAGTAACAGAATGAAAAACAAAAGCTATTTTGGCTCTCCTTTGTTTCCAAAAAGGTTTTTCTCACTATCTCTCTATGGGAGGATGACTAAAGGCTGTGCATGGTTTTGACCAGCAAGAATGTGTTGGTCTTATAACTGTAGGTGCCCTATATGAATTTCATAAATCTTTTACAGCCCTATTTTATATAATTCTGTGCTCTACTTTTCATATATTCCATATATTTAGTTTTATGGAGTATTTAGAGATAAATACTAAACTGATTTAGTTGGGAATATGAGAAGTAAAAGGATATTCATCTTGTAAATTCTATTGTCATGTTTCTGTGCCACCTAGCAAATAGATATACCTTGTGTAATATATCTTAGGTAAATGTACAGTCAGTATTCCTTTTTTATGCTTATTCTCATCTGTATTTTTTCCATTGCCCTGTGATTCTTTATTGTCTCCTTGATTAATCTTGTGAATGTTTCTGGCAATGAAGTAGCATTATATTTTTTAATTTGTAGAACTGAAGTTCTGAACTGTAAAAATTTATATGTTGTTTTGACAGTCTTTGAACTGCTGAATCACTTAAACGAAAGATGGTTCAGTTTATTTCCTAGGATCTACTCATCGAGAAGAGAAACTTCAAGTTGCCTCTGTATCACATTGTTGATTTTGTACCATTGTTTAGTGCTTCAATTTTTTGGAAGAACTCCCGGAATATCCAGCATGTTGCCAGACTCTGTGTTTATTTTAGAAAGAGTTCTGGTGGGTTTTTTTAACGTGGAAATCTTAAAGAGTGAGGGAGGCAGTGATGTCTTTTGCTGGTATTCATGGAGATTTGTATGGCTGCTTTTCTTTCATTTATATATTTCTGTTTGTTTTTTCCATAGTGTTTTTAGACTTCAACACTGTTCCTTTTCTTGTTCTCATTCTTAACGATGAAATATTGAAAATTTCTCTAAGAATACACTGACAATGTAGGATTTCCTACAACTGGGAAAGAGGGTGAATTGGTTTATAACATCATACACTGTGCTGTTTCAGACTTGACTTAGTCTTTTGGTGCTCAGATCTCTTTTGGCTTCTGTGTACTACTTGGAAATCAAAAAATTAATTGTACTGTTGTGTTTTTTCAATAATTCAGAAAAGGTAATATAAGAGAGAGGAAATAGCAGTTTATAACTACAGCTTGTCTAATTTGTTACACTTAGCAAATGAACCTTGACTTCTGACTGGAATAATAATTTCAAAAAATAGAGCATAATGTTACAGAAAATATATATTCTTTATCTTTCTCTTGAAATATTTTCACATTATGATAATTTTAATTAGGCAGGTAAGTGCAATTTTTTTATTGATTCCCATAGCCTAAATCTACTGTAATCTGAGTATGGGCAAATCCCTGATAACCATATAATCCTGGAAAAGTTAAAACATCTCCTTTGTAATTTCTATTTCAAGATAAAGACCCATTTTTACACATGACTTCATATAGTCAGTTTAGACAATCTAATTATCAAAAAACGTTTTTTGTTTCCTCTTACTACTGAAACCATTAATGTGCTTAAAATAGTGACAAATACTGACTTACTGTGTCTGTGTAATCAAAATCATATTCTCATTAATAGTATAAATGCCTCTCTTTTCCCAGTGCTTACACAAATGCGTACCTCCATGGATGAAGGATTAATTCTCCTGCTCTTTGTGCTTATTGCATCTGCAGAGACTATGAGTAACTGTGCTATTGGCTTCTGTTCTGTTGTACTCTTTATGCTGTAAAAAAATCACATAGCAACAAGTAAAATTTTGGTTTCTTTTACTGAGTAAATTTTGTTGTGTCTTCAGTTGAGAAGCAAGTCAATGCCAATAATACTTCTGTAGCTAATATTTCTCTTTAAATATCCTCTCCTTCAAGCTCTCCACATGTACAACTCACATTGACTTCAGGAAGTGTCCTACAAATTCAGAAGTTGTGAATTTTGGACATTCGATGAGTGGAATAGACACAATAGACTCTTGTTATTTAACTGAAATTATTAAAATGGGAAAGCAAAGTTTGTCTGAAACTAACCCTCTTGTTTCCTTTTTCTTCTGTTTGAGTATTACCACTTTGCTATCTCTAGAGGAGATAAATACCAAAACTTTCTGTTATGTTTTCCAGTTTTTATTCTAGTCTTGCAGCTACTGATTTTCGGATATTTATCTCCTGAAAATAATGTTGGAGTTTTTTTTCTGATTGTCATGCATCTCATTGTTTCACTCTCCAGCAGAGATTTCCTGTTACTGTAATGTGAAGAATTTCAGTGAGATAAGTCTTCAGAAGCAGGGAAATACCACAAAACATACTCTAGGGTGTTATGATATTATAATGACTAAAATTTTTCTATGTGATTACAACAAAGTGATTCCCATAATAAAATGGCAACAAGATTCCCAGTCCTGTGAGACTATCCTCCTGAAGGGGATAGATGACTCTGAAGTGACATTCAGAAAGCTTGCATATTAAGTGGGGAGCTGAACAGAACTAGTCCAAAAGAAACACGAGAGACAGAGATGAACTCTTGCCCTTCTTGGGCAGTTGGATACTTGATGCAGCTACCTTAGATTCCCTGGATCAGGCTCAGAACTGAAGTTCATCTTCTGAGGATGATAACCTAAATAAACTTTTAAAATTATAAAATTATGCTTTGCAGGGCATATGCCTGTCATTATTGCCCAGCATTTGCCTATTAAATAATTGAAATAGCATTTGTCAGGAACCAGGAAGGTGTAGATCTGAATCCAGTTGATGGAGTTTGAATTTGAACTTGCAGTTTCCCAGAACCTATGCCAAAACCTCTTAAAATCTAGTCTTCTGAGAGAGCAGATTTTAAGTCTTTTCAATTATGAGATAGCAGGAGAGCAAAAGGTTACAATATAAATGAGAAATAGAAAAGATTACTTCTTAGATGCTTTTAGTTCTTGAACTATTCCTTAGCATGTGCCAGTATGTTCAGATATGCAGTTGTAGAATCTTCAGTATCAAATCCAAGTTTCATTAATCAGAACAAAAGTACATTTCAAATGCATGGACCTTGAAGAAAAATAACCCATTAATATCAGGCAGTTTGGTAAATTTTGTATTGTATTTGACATGCCACTTTGCAGAGTTATCCGCTTGTTTGTGATTTTTTTTTTTCTTCTCTTAAAAATGCTATTTCCAGGCTGGATGAGTTAATTGAAACATTTCTCAAAGATAATGATCCTGATAGCTCTCTGGATGTTGATGCTGACATGCGCAAGATCAAGTATTGCTTCGTTCATATGAAGGTATTTTTTAAAACAGAGATGAAAGTGGAGCTGGCACTCTGAAAATAACTTGGAGATATTCTTGGTTGAAAAGTGTTAAAAGAAATGCAATGCAGTTGACAGGTACTGGAAAAAGGTTAAACAATTGAACGTTAAAGTGTGTGGAGGGCTCATAGAAAATTTAAATTTAGCTGGGAAAATTCAGCAGCGTTTTGTGAAAACATCAGCAAGGATCCCAGCATGCAATAAATTGTAAGAGAGCACTGGAAGTTACGGGAATCAAGACAAGTTGGTTTTATGTGGATAGATGTTCCCATCTGTATTTCCAGCATTATTTATTTCCAGGCTTTATTTTGGACAAACTATATTGAAAGAGGTAAAAATGTAAATTAAAACCCCTATATCCCTTTATCTGTTACATTAATTCTTCTGAAGGTGTTGCAAGACCTTCTGAATCATTGAGAAAACAAGATACACTTGATAATTGTGAGATTATAGAAGATAATACTTTTCTGTATTTTGGGATATAGTTTTTCCAATGTAATAGTGTATACATTCCTAATCTTAATTTAGTGTCCTTAAATAATTAGGTTTTAATTATATTTTTAATACTGAAAGTTCTGTGACAGTAGAGAACAGTGGGGTTTGTGTGTAGAAAGAGCAAAATAAACTGCACTCTTGCTAATGAAGATTAAAAAATACGATTTGTTTCATCCTTGATACAATGGATATAATTTGACAGTCAACTGTGGCATGATTTTTTTTCTGTCAAGAGTATAGAAAGGTTTTACCTTTCTTGCTATAGCTAGACTCTCTCAGAACAGTATACAGAGCTGGAGGAAGTTAAAGGGGTGTACTTTTTTTTGTTTCTCCTAATAGCAAATTATAAATCATCCGATGACTTCAGGTAAAAAACTGTTCTCACGAGACACCTCTGAAGAAAAAAACGAAGAACTGGAAAAACTGAAAGGACTTCTGCAACAAAGAGACAATGAAATCAGTATCCTTTGTGGGGAAAAAAAGTATTATTTGGGTTTGAGATGATCGGACTTAAAATAAGTTTTCTTTGTGTGAGAGAGGCTGTACTGTGTTAAAGGAAATACTCAATTCCCAGCTGTTATGTGATAGGACTTCTGCTTTGCACCTGCTTCTCTTTCCATTTTTACCAAAATCAGAATCTTGGATCCAAGCTCCATTTAGCTTTAGAGTGGTCCAGCCAGTAACCAAATATTGTGGATCAGGCCACACTCATAACATTCTCCTCAAGCAAATTAAACTACTCTTTAGGGGGGGAAACTGTGATACTATATAAAGACCAATCTATTACTTTATAAAGAATAGAATTTCCTGTATGTGTTATTTTTAGCCAAATGAAGTGTTGCTTTTGGGACTACTGGGCTATTTGCCCTTAGAACAAATATAAAACTTGTACTTTTTACATTTAAATTTGAAGCTTTTTGCACATAAAAGTGCTAAACTGCTCAGACATGCTTTGTCTGTTTCACAGGAAACATGAATAGCTGCACTGCAGCGTGATGGGTGGGAGGTATTTTTAGCAGGTTGACAGACCTGTGGGCAAACCACAGCCACTGTGACCCCAGCTTTGTGGCTATTCAGTGGGGAAAGTTTGTAATATAGCAGAGGAATTAAAATATGGAGTTGGTGAATGAAAAGGTAGCAGGATTTTTTTCACAGTTATTAGTAAAGGGCAAACTCAGTTTCATTCTTTGTGCTCAACAACTTCAGCTCGATTTTAGATGTCAAATGAGAATGGCATTTTTCACTGGGGTGTAGCATGTCACCTGTCTGAACTCAGGTGGCAGGAAAGCTTCCCTATTTCTGCTCTGTCACAGATAATAAGGTTTTGTTTTTCCAAGGTACAGTTTCAAATAAATTTAGCTAAAACACTGACTCATTCATTTAAAAAAATTATTCATTTTTAAATGTAAATTTTAATATGTGAATTCCCAGAAATATTTCTTCCTGAAATAAATTATTTCATTAGTATGAGAAAAAAGTAAAAGGTCTCTATCAAATGCAATTGTACTCAACAGATTTATGCAGCTTTGCTCACAGAAGTAAAAGGAGGAAGCTTCTGTAAATCTATGTAAGAGTTAAATAGAAAGAATATAGGAAGACTTTGAAGACAAGACTGATTTAGGGAGTCTGCAGTGGCTAAGTGACAGTACATCATCACTAGAACATTAACATGTCTAATGTGATGAAGTGGTGGGAAGAATGGAAGCTTTTGAATAAACTATGAATTCCTTCTTCCCTACAGTAGCTAGAAACTATCACAAAAACTGAATTGGAAAGTGTTTTATTATTATTACCTGGTCCAGTTAATAATATTCCCCAAAGACTACTTAGATTTTCTGCTGTTCGTTAAGAAGATTAATCAGAATTTTAAAAAATAGCATATAAAAAATCGTATCACAGGGACTTCAGTCTTCCTAATTGAATGCATGCCGGATTTCCATTATACATCCTCTATAAGTTGTTAGGCAAAATGTATTTATATCTAATATACTTCCAGTAAATTCACAGTGTTATTGCAAGAAATTTCCAAAGACTTTTTCTGAATTTCAATAAACCTTTTCTGAAAAGCTTACAGCTGGTATACACTTGCAAGGCTACCTGTAAATTTAGCAGTTTTTTCTTTTGTTTGTAAGTCTTTTTTATTACAAAATTTTAAAAATAAGAAGGGACTACCAGAATGGCAATAAGATCCTGTTTG
Source organism: Phainopepla nitens (assembly GCA_013400175.1). Taxonomy (NCBI): domain Eukaryota; kingdom Metazoa; phylum Chordata; class Aves; order Passeriformes; family Bombycillidae; genus Phainopepla; species Phainopepla nitens. The sequence goes on along the minus strand of VXBQ01008792.1, from coordinate 70,227 downwards.
TCTGTAAATGCTTTTATCAGGAGTTGAATGAATGAGATTAACAATTGTGGTCAATGTGTGACATGGTTATTGTTTTAGTAAGAATTAATCTGCTGTTTGGAAAAACTGAGGTGGATGAAAATAATTGCAAAGAATATGTCCAACTTGAATTTCATTTTTACACATATACTTCCATAATGTGAATTTTTTCACTTTGAAATAAAAAAGGTTTATGGACAAATAATGATGATTATTGTTTAAAAAAAAAAATCCTTAATATATCTTGCAGATATTCTGGTAACTATGCTAAAAAAAGAAAAAAAGAATGCACGAGATGCTATTTCCCAGCTTCATGCCACCTCTGCTGGTTTTACAGTCTTGGAGCAGTCTCCTTCTATGAGCTTGGAAGAAAGTCAGAGTCCATCTAGATGTTTTAGTCCGAAAGAGGAAAAAGTTTTCAACTCTTCCATATCCAAACTACCTTTTCTTTCCAGAGCAACAGGTTAGTGTAGTTATTTAAGTGAACAGTTATTAGATTATTCCAATATGATTTACTGTATATCCTTCAAATGTGAACCAAAACAAGAAAGCTTTATTTTCAGTACCTGTCATATTGTGCTAATTCTATATGTACAAATGCAGAGCTTTAAATTTAAAGCCTTCCAAGGCTTTAAATGATGGCTGATGGCTTTTACAAACTTATGTAAATACTGTAAATACTCTGTTGAACAGCCCTATGGAACCATAGTATAAGTTCAGTTGCAGGCCCTTGATTCTTTCAGTAAATTCACAGAAAAAAAATGGGGGTTTGAGCATAATTCATTAAGAAATATAAGTAAATAATCTTTTCCCCTGGAAGACCCATTTCAATTTATCTGTTTAAGTGATACTACAGGATTTAAGTTTGTGTTTAAATCATTGTAGAAGCAACTCAAGCAATTGAAATAATATTGATGAGTTAGCATGGATTGCATAAGTATGACAGTTTTTATAGTGGTTAGGTTAAGTGTTGAGCATTGCAATTTTCCTCCCTTACATCATTTGAGCTGATTATTTATGAAAATAAGTAACAATATTCTTGCAAGTTGTTAATTTGAAAATCCACATCAAAAACTTCCAATTACTGTAGACAGATTTTTTTCTTGCATGGTTTCATGTTTTCTTCACTTTCTAGTTGAATTGTTCAAATAAAAAGATTTTTTTTTCTTACGTTTTTGTTGATAAAGAACATGCTTCATCCTAGATTATCACGTATTACTATTACATATTCATTATTTATATTTCTGTATACTTTTTATGCATTTTGGGGGGTGGCTAGCTGAAATAAGAGTTTTCAACATGAAACTCAGACATGGCAGCTGGCAAGTAGAAACTTGGTAGAGTACTGATGGGAATAGAGTTCTTAAACTATTTAAGGTTACCAGTTATCCTCTAAAACTGCATTGTAATTGAACTAGTCAGTTGTCACACTTGTTGTTTTGTTTCAGTTGCTCAGCTACTGAGGAATTCCCTTTGCCTTCTACTTTCCCTATTTACCACGCTTCATTTCATTTTATAGGAAGAATTTATGGGATTTGGTATCACAGTAGTATAAACTAAATATAATCATGTCCTTATAACACAAAGCTTTTCATTACCTCAGAAATATGCTAGCAAATAATTGCCATATTTATCAACAAATAACTAGTATAATTACATCTTTGCAACAGTGCCACTTATTCTTCAGTCTTTGAAAAAACCCTCATAAGCATTAGCAAATTCTTAGTATTGATCAGTGCATTCCCTTTTTACAAACATTTGTGTGGGTATGTTCACATGTGTTTTCCTTGAATGTAAAGTAGGAACCCGCATGTCAGCTCTAAATGACTGGGTTGTAAAATCTTATCGCCTGCATTTTGTGCTGGCAAGGCCGGGTTGGATGGGACCCTGAGCAGCCTGGTCTAGTGGAAGATGTCCTTGCTTTTGGCTGGGGCATTGGAACTCGATCATCTTCAAGGTCCCTTCCAACCCAAACTATTTTGTGGTCCTTTGCTAAGTTTGAATGAGGCATCGTTCTCACTCAAGCACAGAGCCTCATTTTTCATCTGTTGAAAGCCTGAAAACTGTGTTCATCATAATGAAATTATCCACTCATTTCAAAATCCATCTGAACTGTATATAGCTATATGCCATTTTGTCTAGAGGCTTTAAGAATTCTCTAAAGATTGTGAAAGGACTTGGGCCTGAGCCAGGGTCAAACTCCCTGGTAGAGGTTCTAGTGTAGTATTAAAGCTATCCTTCATCATTTAAACCCTTTGCATACTTTACGTCATTTATAAGATTTCCATTTATAGCATGGAGGCTATATGGTATGTTAACTATTTGAACAATCTGGCTTTCTTTATTTAATTCTGTACTCTCAAACTTGCTGTCAGCCTGATCTAATGCAATATAACGTTGTCTTTCTAGTGTCTCTAATGTGTTTTCTGTTTTCCTATCTCATTTCCTTTTCCTGAAAATTAAATTAGGAAATCCAAAGAAAATATAGAAAAAAAATACTTAGTTTATCAAAATAGTTGTTGGAAAGTCTATCTAATAATTAGTTTGAAAAAAAAATTGTTTAGAACCGTTCATTTATTTTGCAGTTGATTTATTGTGTAGCTTTAACATTTGCTTGCCCAGAAACAGATCTTTACCAATAGAAGATAGATAATATTCTTACCATTTTTTCCAATATGATCTAGGACCATATCTACATTGAAAGGTATGTGTAACCATGTTTCTTGTCTATCCTATCCAGACACTGCTTTAAGCAGGAGAAAGGCAGTTATACTATTTCACTGCTGAACTTGATGTAATAATCTTGATCTCATCACAGCAGTAAAATAATTCCTGGTCCAAATTTGTCCCACAGCAGGCTGATTTGGAAGGTAAATGAGTGTGACTTCTACAATGGTAAATTTTACAGGTTCAGATGTAATTTTTCTCTTTTTAAGTACATCCTACATTGAATGTTCATGGTCTTTTCAGAAGAAACTGAGTGAACGTAATATATCTTCAAAGGTTTGACATATGGCAGTATTTACCTTTCTGTACATTCTGCCTTTTCCTCACCGCGTATATGCCTGAAACTCTAAACAGAAGCCTTTAATGTCTGTACAGACTCAAGGATTAACAAGGCCTAACACCCAGATTTGATTTCCATGTAGATTTTTGGGCACAATTATATAGTATTATTGGTTGTTAATACTAAGTTGTAAAGAGTTTAGTCCATAGAATGTTTTGGATTATGTAAGGGTCCTTAAGAATCATCTAGTTTCAAACCCCCTGCCACGAATGGGAATGCCACTCCCTAGACCAGGTTGTTCAGGGCCCCCATCCAAGCTGGCCTTGAACACTTCCACTGATGGGGCATCCACAACCTCTCTGGGCAACCTGTTCCAGTGCCTCACCACCCTCTGAGTAAATAATGTCTTCCTAACATCTATTCTAAACACACTGTCTTTCAGTTTAAAACCTTTAACTTTTCACTATCTGTCCATATAAAAAGTCCCTCTCCCTCCTTTTTAAAAACACGCCCATTTAGGTAAATGGAAGGACACAATGAGATCTCCCTGGATTCTTCTCTTCTCCATGCTGAGCAACCATAGCTCTCTTTGCCTGTATCTGATTTAATGTTGAAATGTACTTTTTCTGAACAGGTGTGTCTTTAGCTGCTTGTTTAAATATAATATTTGAAATAATGTCACTAGTAAAATATTGTTGAACATGAGTTTTGATACCACTGGAGACTTAACTAAGAACAGCTGAAATTGGACACGTGGATCATTGTTGTGTTTTGTATTGTGATTTTTCAGTTTGTGTCAGAGTCTGGATTAGGCTGTTTTTCTTGATAGCCACAGCAGAGGAGTACAGTGTCCTAGTAATGTCCTAGCTTTCTTTGCTGGTATTGGGTAATGTTACATTGAATTCTACATTAGTTCAAAATAATACCAGTTTACATGCTGCCTGATTTCTTTTTCTTGGATCCCAGAAGACTTCTTTTAGGAAGGAGTGATAGGTAGGCAGGCTGCCTGGAAGCAGTGGAAGGCTGCCTGCTGCTGTCATTTTGTCAAGTCAGATGGCATAAGACAGTGAACTTACAGTGAACAGACCAAAACTTTTTCTCTTAGCCCAAGTGTTACACCATGAAAGGTGATAACTTGCCTTTTAATATCCATCCTCCGTCACAGAGAGCTCTAAATTATAAATCCATGACTACATGAGGGAGGGTGAGCAAAATAGTCTAACATAGTAGCTACTGTTATTGCATCATAATATTGTTCATTAATCTGAAAGAGACATAACTGCTATGAATTTAAATTATGTTTCAGGTGAACATTCCAGAAATTGCAAATATAAGTTATTGACATAATAACCTGAGCTTTACAAATGCTTCAACAATTTTGCTTTTAATATAGTCATTTAGTTCATCATAAAGTATCTGCTGCAGCTTTAATTGTGTTAACAATTCATATGTTCTAGAGATATAATTGTAGAACTACATATAATCTTTCTTAGAACTTGAGTCAATAATAAATTAGTAGTTTCAGGATAAATTAGAGAATTAATGAATATAGCAAAACAAGAAAAAATCAGACTTCATCAGACAGTAGAGTGATAAATATTGTGTTGTATTTTACTTTCATTGCATTATATAACTTCTTCTGTACAGAGAAGTCTTACTTTGAAATCAGTCTCTGGTTTCAAAGACTGGTGCTTGCCTCAGAATAATTCTGTCAGCATAAAAAATGCATATTTTTTCTTCCTGCTAGATTTGTTTTTCTCCTGAAATATAAACAGTTTGATTACCAGAAAACAGTGTGACTATTGTGACATTTAAAGAATAGAGTAAATTTTCATAAGAGATTCAAACAGTTGTATATGCTGATGGATTTGAGAGTGATTATTTTGCTCTCATTAGTTAGGATCATGTTTTGTCCAGTTTGTGCCATTTCCTTTTTCTTTCATTGAGAAGTTATGAAGTTTTTTGAGAGTTTTGAGAAGAATTTACCTCCTATGTATTATGATTTAAGATAACTTTTTGCTCAACACTGTGCAAGCATTTATATAAAAAAGGATTCCTGCTGAAGGGCTGACAAGCTGGCTTTGAAATGTAAGGTGAGAGATGGTTTCTGTAAACAGGTGATGCTTTTAAATAGCGTGAAAATAGTGATGATAACATACATACTGCTCATTTCTGAAAGCTAAATATGTTTGTCTTGTATTAAGACATTTTAAAATATTTATCTTGTCTATTTTATATATTTAGTACTAATTTGGGGAAAATGCTTCCTTCTGTTGTTGAAAACCCACAAAAATTCCCTAATGGAAAGGACTGACTGAGGTTTTCCATCAGAATCTCTTCTATGTCTTTCGGTTCAGAAAAAAAGGCAGGTCTCAAACCTTCAGAAAAATTAAATGCTTAGCAAACTCATAGGTTTCTTGACATATTTTCTGTGTCGAGTAGTGCTTTGGGATATCTGGGGGCAGAGTCTTGGCACCATGCTCACGACAGATCTTTTGTTAACAAACACATGTAGTCATTTTATTGCTATTTGGCCAATAAAAGAGCTCACTGGTGCACTTAGGACACTGTTCAGAATTACTGTTGATCTTTCTCATTAGTCAGAAAAGAATGCATGTTCTACATTTTCTTTTAAAGGTCCAGGAAAAAGTATATATTCCATTTGCTCTCCAGCTGAACTTCTACCAAATCCTAGTAACATGTAGTGCATATTTCATTGCTACTGTTAAATCTTTGTAACAACTATTTCAAACAAGATGTGTTGTTTTGCTAATTTCTTAAGCATTAAATGTTTTCTGTAATGTAGAGTGACTATTTGCTACAATGTATTTCTCATTATTGCCAAGTTTAAGGACCAAGCAGGAAGTATTAGACTTCACTGTTTTATTTTTTTTTTAAGTCTTAAAAATAAATTCAGCAAATGTTAACATTCAGCATAAGCTTTTGAACAATTTTATTGAACTTTACTTCTGATAAGCTTAAGAAAGTTATTTTCTGGTATTTCAAGTTACCAGATAAAACACATATTGCTAGGGCTCACATTTATGTCATAAGTATGAACGGCTGTCTATCATCAGTCAGACACATGTTTGTAGCATGTAGTTGTGGAATTTTTTTACTGTTTCATGTACTGTTATACATTTTGGTATCTCTGTCTTAAAGATCATACAGTTTTATTCCCTTTTTTAATCTTGCAACATGAACAAAAAGTAAAAAACTCAAAGTAGTTTCTAAAACAGAATTACTCTCCTTAAATGTAAACTGACTGCAATAAATACCAAGCAGACTAACTCTGTGAGTTTATAGGAGACTCAACTAGCTTCTGAGGCTTGCTTTTTTGTTTGTTTGGGTTTTTAATTTCAAAATCTATTCTTCTATCTGTACTGCATCCAAGAGCTTTGTTTTGTTGGAATTCACAGCAAGTCCACTGCGACATTTGCTTGAGTGAGGACTTTGAACTGAACTCACTGAGATTAGTGAACAGCAAAAAAAGAACTATGTTAAGAAGTTTGAGACTCCAGAAACATCTCTGTAAGGAACAACAGATGATTATTCTTTGTGATAAAGAAATATAATTACATGTTGTAGGATTTAAAGTGAGCTCTTGCAATTGATATTCAGTGATAAAACCCTGCGTGTTACAATTTTTGCCATCTTAACTGTTTATAAATATGAACACAGGGTTATTTTTAGGAGATTAAGCTCAGATTTTCCTCTTTGAAGCTAGGTCCCCATTTGCAACTTCAAAGGCAAACTTTGTAACTTGTAAGGATTTAATGAGTGAGGAGCAGATCATTATAGTACTTTCACTAATTTTTCAGAGACACTGAAACTTACTTATGTATTGAAAATATTGTTATGTAAAACAACTTACTGTTTCCATCAACAGCTTTTTCTTTCTCCACATTTACTTGGTTTTACAAAACATTTCGCTTTTTTCTAAGATTCTCATTATGTTGTTCTTTCCACTTCTCAAGTGGGAATCTCTTCTGATGTAGAACGTATGTTTGGAAGCTTGTTAAAGATGCTTTTGGCAGTCTTTACTGCCTTCCTCTTGAGTCTGTTTAGATGGGGAAACTTTCCAGTATTTTTATGCTAGTTTACTGTTCTCTTATCCAGATTAGTCTGCTAAATGTAACCTAGTGTTCCTTGGAAGTTCTCTGCTATTTCAAATCTTTTTGACTTCCTGTTTCATTAGCCATATATTGGATCCTTCAAACTAATTCCTTAAAGTTGTTTTGGGGTTTTTTTTGGTGGCTGAAGCTCTTCAACTCTTGATATTTTTGAATTAAAATATGCTTCCAAAAGTTTCTGCAGGCTTGAAGGGTGATCAAATTCTTTTATATATTGACTGTCAAGTTTGGCAAATACCTCTGTAAAACTTCTTCCATATTGTTGTTGTTATGAGCAACAGTCCCCAGAGACTACAGTGCCTTTTAACAGAGCCACTACATGCACATTATGTATGCATATGAGTGGGTAATCAAAATACTAGAAAGTTCTTCTATTAGCTTAAACTTCAGATATTACTGTACAGATATTACTAATTCAGCTAAATAATGTAGTAGTCTAGAGTTCTGTCTCTCTTTTATTTGGGTATTTAACCTAAAAAATACATTTTTTTCGTTCTATTCCTAGCAGAAACAGATATTTTCTTGAGACTCTAATTTCAGCGTATTTGGATATAAAACCAGATTAGGAGTTATTGGAAATATCCCACAAATCCCTACCTTTTTTCCCTGATATTTGTTGCAGTACATTTAAGCAGGTTAAGTTTCATACAAATGTTTCAGGCCAGTTTCATGCTTCTGTTCCTGTGTGATTTTTCCATTGAAGTTTTGTATGCCTGTTTGCCTCAGTGACAGTTGGCTCTTAAGTTTTGGAAACTTTTATTGAATAAATCATTGCACAGTTCACTTACCTCTGATGCATCCTCATCTTGTCCCTTACGCTTTTAACTCTGAAATATATATTTAGTAACTGTGCCTTTGAGTCATTAATTTTCAGCCCTGCTATAACTTCAGAAGGATACTTTCAAAAGAATAACATTATGTTCACAGCTTATATTGTATTTAGGTTAATTTGAGAGAAATTAGACCATTATTGACATCTCTGTGGAAGGAAAGAGTAACCACATAAATGGAAATGAGCTGACAACTAGAGATGGAATGAGACTTGGTTTTCCACACTTATACAGTATGTTTGGTAGATTTTACTTCTAGGTCAGGTAGAAGCTCTTACTGATTTTCATTGCAGGACTGGTCTCACAAATCTTTGGCTGCGATGCTCTTCTGTAACCATCTACCAAGCTACACTGAAAGCAGTCTTCAATCTTTTTGTTCATAGATTCAGGTAGCAGCTGCTCTAAGAATTCCTTAAGTTAAGGCAATTTTGGCATTTGAAATGATTACACAGAGTTATACAAAGAGCTGAAGTTGTTCTTTGTAAATCTGTGCATATCAAAGATCCTTCACGTGTAGGTAATTATGGCCATTTTCCTGTAGCAGAAGTTACAAAACTAAAGAAATTATTTAACATTTGTAAACATTTAGCAGTAATTGCAGCTCTTCTTTAAATCCCTTGTATCTGACTTGAATGTAGTAAATGGTGGAGTTGGGCAAAATTCTGTCTACTTTTGTGTTCTGTTACAGTGTGCTCCTGTTTAATCTTCCCTCCCTTAATAGTTTCTCTGTTTCCCATTTTTCCCATTTCTGGTAATATTCTTCCTAGAGGTGAGTCATTTGGTGATGACTGAGCAAAATATTTGCTGAAATATTTTGTTGTTGTTTTTGTTTCTGTTGTTAATGGTACTATACTAAATACTCACACAAATAGCCCTATCATACTGTGAGCCCCTACCTGATTTTCAGCATATTTTTACTAAACTCTCATTTAAATAAAATTCAATTTCACTTTTTATGGTTTCCTAATCAACAAACTAGTGTCCAATAATTTTGTATAACCAATATTCTCAGTCTTTTATTTTATTGTGTCTTTAGTGTAATTATCTCAAACCTTTTTATTTTGGTCACTTCATGGGCCTTGAACTGCTTCTGCATGTTCATGTTACTTAACTTGCTTACAGTTATTATCTTAGCTATTGTAATATGTGTTTGCAACCCTTTAATTCCTTAAAATAAAGATTATCTCAGAAACAACATTCTGAAGTTCAGCTCTAGGCAAAACTAATATAGACATGTAATCTGAAAATCTGGTGCTGTTAATATCAGGTGCTGTGTTTGAAGGCTTCTGCAATTTATTTTCTTATGCATATTATAATGTCACTATTGCTTTCTGCTGCAGTTTTAGGCTTTCTACTGCCTAGATATAAAAGCCTTTGAGAACATCAGTTTATTATGCTGGAACTCACAATAAACCTTCCCAAAAATCTAAATGGAGAGATTAACTTATTTATGTTACGTATTTGAAGCACAAGTATTATGAGGAGAGGTTGAGGGATCTGACGTTGTTTAGCCTGGAGAAAAGGAGGTTCAGGGTGGCCCTTATTGCTCTCACCCACTACTTGAAAAGAGGTTGTAATGAGGTGGGGATCAACCTCTTCTCCCAGGTAAAAAGTGACAGAACAAGAGTAAATGTCTTCAAGTTGTGTCAGCAGAGGTTTAGATTGGATATTAGGAGAAATTTTTACTCATAAAGGATTGTTGAGCATGGGAACAGGCTGGCCAGGGGAGTGGTGGAGTCATCATCCCTGGAAGTCTTAAAAAGATGTGTGCATAGTGCAGTTGGATATGGTTTAGTGGTGAACCTGGTGGTGGTGCTGGGTTGACAGTTGGACTTAGAGATCTTGATCTTGGGCTTAGATGACCTTAGAGATCTTTTCCAACCTTAACAATTCTATCTATTTTAGGAAGACACTGGCATTTTTCTCCTTATTCCTCAACAGAAATCAAACCAGTTTCTCCATATATATCTCAATAATATAGAGAATACAAAGAGGACATGTTCCTGTGTCACTGCCAAAACAAACAGCAGCACCACCTCCTAGGCATAAAAGTGATGGAAATACCTGCATCTGTTTCAAAGCCAGATAATTTACAGGAAGGGTAAAAACCCAGCATGAACTGCTGATTGATAACTTGTGGTTCAGTTTGGTTTTTTCTTGATGTCTGTTACTTAGTGTTTAGATGAAGTACAAAAGCACGAGATTTAGTATTTCTTCCTGGTTTTACTTGCCATCATATTTCTGTATATGTATGTGGCCGATTCCCTTCTGATTTCTGATGTGTCATATGCATATTTAAAATGATAACTATTTAGATATAGCTCAGTCTTTTACATGTTTGTTTTCTGGGAATAACAACTTCTGCCTTGGCCTGATGATCAAAACATCGACATGGCTGAAAGAGGATAACTTAAGGTAAATAATCTTCCTCACAAATAATTTGTGGGGAATCCTGAGTTTGGGGACATAGCCTGTAAAGCTAAGTTAGTCAGAAAAAGGGTAAGTACTTAGAAAAAAAGGTCCAAACCAGTCATGAGGTTCATTGTATCACTGCATGACCAAGCAGGATTTATTGTCAGGGCTTCTGTAAACAACTAATAGTGTTTTGATCTCTGAAGAAGTACATGTAGACAGGTTGTTAGTTCCCTATGATGTCACTTGGACCTAGTCATATGTCAAACACTCACGTAATGTTTTGATACTCTGTGAATTAGAACTTTATTTATCCTTACTGTTTGAAGAGGCAAGGTAAAGTCCAGAGAATTTCTTTCCCATGTCTAACTTCCCTTGTAAGTCGCTGTAGGTTGCTCTTAGGTATGACTTTGAGTGATTTAATGATAAATAAAACTGGATATTAAAATTAAGGTAATTTTCAAAAAAAACCCCAAACAAACCAAAAAAACCACACCCCCGACTGGGACTTCTGTGCTATAAGATTGCCTGGAATGGATTTCAGATACATTTTGGAATGTTTGGGAAGAACTACCAAGAATGTACATTACCGTTCTTGAAGAGAAAGTTTACCTGTACTTTTTAATACAACGCTGTGGTATTTTAGACTCCAATAAATGGACAAGTTTTGTGACTGAATGAATAGAGCTGTTTCAATAAATTATTTTGCTACACCCTTCCATGCATTTGTTGACCTGGGTTTGATTCCTGCAGTGTACTCTGTGTAGAGCTACAAATTTAAACTGATTTGAAAATGAATTTGGTATAAAAAGTATCTGCTTGTCTGTTAAATGGAAGTGATCTCTGCATATATGTAATGGCACAATACATTACGATATTTCTCAAATTAAGCCTTTGGCCTGGAAATGTCAGTCATTTGGGACCTGTCTTGTTAAGAAACTCTGCTAGAAGTTGCATCTATTACAAAAGGAAAATCTGTGGTCAGGCCAGTGTTTCAGAAATGTCTTTACTATTGACATCCCCAGAGTTTTCTTGTTTTCCACACTGTTAAAAGTCTGATTTTCTCCAGATTTTTAAAAAGAAGGAATAAATTGAAGGGTGCCAGCCATGAGAGGAGATGTACGTTTTTATATTCCTATGACTGAAGTTGTTAACTATAACTCTTAGTATTAAATCATTGAATTTATGTTTAGGGGAAGAAAGCTTTTGTAAATTGAGTCATATCTTGAACTTTTTGAGTAAAATGACTTTAATGCTGGGTTTAAAATTTCTGTGATAATGTCTAAAACAGTGAAGGGGGACTCAAAAATAAAAGGAAAAAATTGAAAAGATGATTGGTCTTTTATTCTCTCTTATACTCTGTTTCTGAGCTTTTTAATTCGAATGTTAGGAATCTTTTTGGTCTGTTTAATGGAATAAATTAGGAAACGATGTGCTGGTTACAAATAGCAAATGTGTTTCTGAATACTACTTTTGTCTTTCTTGTGAAAATACTATGGCTGCCAGGAAACTGTAGTAGGAGTAGACAGTGGAAGCAATTGATACTACAATAGTTATTGTACCTCACACTTGACTATCTAAACTCTGGCAGGAGAAAATTGATTTGGAAGGGGTAAAAAAGAAAGGACAGGTATGAATTGCATACCTGTTTCTAACCTAATTATTAATAGGTTAGAAAAGAGCAGAAATATTTGTGGCTTAGAATGTGTTCCTTATGAAGCTGTGAATGAGATCTGAAATGTGAGGGACTGTAGATTCAAGAGAAGGAAGAGCTGAGTTACTAGGAAATAACAAGTGAACGCAAGAGAGTTATTGAATGGAAAATGGCTAGAGAGACAAGACAGTAACAGGTGTTTTGAAATTACACATGCAACACTATGGAAACAATAGTTGGGAAGTGGCTGCTTGTCATCCTTAATTAACCCGTGGCACCCAAAAAGAACTGAAGGTTCAAAGACAGGGGCCTCAGAGGAGTCACAGTTTAGATTTAACAGAGCTTCCTTAAATTAGAAGTGGTGTAGGAAGAAGAGGTACAGTTTTAAACTGATGCATATATAATTGTAATCCCTTTGGTTAGGGATTTTGTAATCCCTTTAAAATGAAGAGATTGATCTGGAGTCAAAGCAACCAGATTAATAACAGATTTCTTTTTCTTTATTGATACTTTTAAACACTTTGTTTGGAAAAACTGTGATGCGTCGTTACAGTCAATAACCTAATTTTGTCATAACAGACATTGTGCAGGTCAAACACCTGTTAACAAAGTCCAAAAAAATATGATTCAGTCATTAACAGCCCATTCAGTTCATCCGATGAACATCATGTGTTTCATGATTTGCTGTTATAGAGGCTTTCTCATTAAAATTTCCTTTTTTATCTTCCTCTGAATGAGACATAAGTAGTGTCAATGCCAAGAATAACAATGACTATGTTATGTCATGTTCCAACGAATGGTCTCTCTGCAGGCTTTTCATAAGTTACTCTTTACAATGCTTTCACATGTGAGGCTGTACAGAGAGAAGGGAGGAAAAATAGCGAAGTGGAAAAAATGGAATAGGTCATGCATGGATGAAGTAGTCAGTATGTTTTTTTGTTTGGAACCTGTTTGATACTGTTTGTTCTGAGAAATGTAAAAATGAATTTATTATTACTGGACTGTAATGCTTTGAGTGGTCAAATATATACTACTGGCATACAGTTCTGGGGCTAAATAGAGGTTTTGTGTGGCTGAATGGAATGCCCAGCTTAGTTGGATTGAAAAATGTCATAAGACTTTTTTTCCCCAAACATTTCTGCCAAGTGCGTACAGGAAGTGGCTTTGGCAGTTGTAGCCAAACAAGTAACTTCATTTCCTGGAATCTGCTTTTTTGCAAAATGTGGACTTTAGGAAAGAAAGTGTAAAGAGGCATGTTAAGCAGTAGAGGAAAGATCACCCTTAAAAGCTTCTGAGAAGAAGGCACAAATTATTAAACTCCATTTTTTTAGGTATAGTCACAACAGTGTTATATAATTTCTTTTTTTGAAATTGATAGTTTATTTATATGGTAAAAATAGTATTAAAAATCTGTTGACCATAACTGCACATAATTAGTGAAACCATTATGTTTATTACAGTCAATTTCACCATGGTCTATTTTATGTCTGTTTAGTGTTTATTGGCAAGGCAGCCACAAAGTAGTTGAGATATAAGAAAATGTGTTGTATTACCACTCACAATATAAGGACATATTAAAAGCCTGAGGTTTAGTAAAACTTCTGTTTACTGTCATTTAAAAAAAAATAAAAAGAAAATAGATGTTGCAGGTATAATTTCCAGATATAAAGGAGACGTGTTGTGTAATATTAAACATATTTTGCTAAAAATATGAACATTTTATCTGACTGGTCAGGCACTATTTTTGCATGCTATTGCAAATTCATCTTTTTCTAGTATAATTTGCTGAATTTGAACCACACTTTTTTTTCCCCCCTCTGTTTGGTTTTGGTTTGGTTTGGTTTTTTTGTGGGTTTTTTGGGTTTTGGGTTTTTGGGCTTCTTTTGCCTACTCTCCTAAAGTTACTAACCTTAATATTTCAATAATGGTGCCTGCACTATAGTGTAGTGCTGGACAGCTGCCAGAAATATAAGCACAGCCTTCCTCTTCCTAAACCCTTAATCTCAGGGTCAAATAATTGGTATTTTTAGATGCTCGAAAAGCAGTAGTCAAAAGTTATTTTGTATCAAACAATTTTTTAAGAGTTGTTGCTAATGAGGGGCTATTTTGCAATTGCTAAGAGGGAAAATAGTACATTGAGAAATGTAGTAGCAATGAGTCATACTGTGATGCATCAGATAAGAACCTTGGAAAATCTTCCATTTTCTCATAAATAATATTACAAAATCCTAAATTTTAGACAGAAAAGTAAATGCTTAGAAAAAAAAAGTATTAATTTCAGACAAAAGCTGCAAATTTCACAGATAATCAAGAAATCAGAACATATATTTTTAGTAATAGATGTAGTTGGTTACTACAGAATGACCATATATAAAACAACTTTGTATAACCATTGTTCTATGTAGAGTCTTTATCCAGTCATTAAAGATTCTGTTAGTGGGTGAAGAGACAGGAAAAATGTTTTGGAAGCAGTTCAGAACAATAATTAAAACGTAATTTTAAATTAAAATGTAAAGATAAGCAAACGTGTACCTTTCCCAAGTGGCACAGGCTGTGCTTGCTATGTCATAAACAGCAGCTGCTGTAAATTTTGAGGGGAGTGAAAGCTTTACCTTTCCCTTTTCATATTTACTTCTTTTTTATATTTTATTCTTCATGCAATCATCTCTTTTCTGGTTTTGTAATGTTCACTTTTTTATTGCTTAAGCAGACAAGTTTCAGACAGTTGTTGTTAGCAATTGTGCCCATTGACTACTCCTGCCACTCTTACTATTCCAAAAGAAATGAAACTTCTTTGTATGAATAATGTACAACCTCCTGTAAACATTTGCCTTTGTATTTTTCTGATTTTTCACTGTATGCTTGTGATAAAGTGCATTGTCTAACAGAGGTTGTTAGCTGGCTTATTCTTGCTGTCTGTCATATATAAAACAACTCAGCTTTCCACTGCTTTATAGAGGCAATACATTACATTGAGTATGGTCCTAGACTCAGATGCAGGGCATCTGTTTTTTATTTCAATCCTTATTATTTACTAAGTTTGTGAACTTACACGAGTGACCTCATCTCTCTGAATCACTTTCTTCAACTGTGAAATAAATTAAGAGTGGCTTATCTTCCTTGATCGCTTTGAGATTTCATGTTCAAAGGCCATCTGTAAGAGCAAAATCTTGTTTTTCTAACATTGAGGAGCAGTTGAAATAATTTGTGAAAGTAAGACAGTGAATTAGATGCAGAAACCAATATAAAATCTTGGAAGTCTTGACTCTTCATTTTTAGTCAGCGTAACTACTCAACTCAGTTCTTGAAATTGTTTCTTTTTATTGATAGCTAATCTGTTTGGGAAGCTTTGGTGAAACTCTAGGCTATGCTGCCTACTTAAAATTCTATACAGGCATGGGCAAACATAGGGTATGTTTGATATTTATTGTAAATTCTGAGAGTAAGCTGCATACAAAGCTGTCTCTACTTGCTCAGTAAAAGAGAAGAGTAAAGCACTCAGAGTGGGCTGGGAAAGTTGTGTTAAAATTGTTTAATATTTTATTATGAATTTTTTCTTCTGGAATACCTCCCCACTTTGATCAACACTTTTTATTCATGCCATTTACATCCAGCTATAATTCTGGGGAGAAAAAATTCTAAATATTTCAGAAATGTCCTTTAATCTTTAAGTGTACAGAGAGAGAGTGACATCAGTTTGAGTAATGACCAGTGGTCGGAAACAGAAGAATGTTGTAGCTTTGTATCAGAGCTGTTAAAACAATTTTGCATTAGGGAATACTAGAAGAGAAAGAGCTCTGGGAAGATATCCTTTTGATTTTCAGCAGGTTTGTTTAATTAACTAAAGCCTGATACAAAAGCTCATGGCTCTGATACAGCATACTTAATATTTTAGTAAGGTTGAATGACAAAGAATGTCAATAATTTATTGTCCCCTTTTGATCTTCAAGAAAATAAGCAGTTTAAAGCCATCAAATAAACATAGTGCACTTGGCTTTCAGGAAGAATTATGCTATTTTTCTAGTGATAGTCACTTATTTCAACAGATTTTCAAGGGGCAGGACTACATTGAATTCTATGTCCTGACATAAGCAGATTTAGAGCTACAGAGGTTATTGGTTCAAAAATTGCCTTTTGATCCTTTGTTGCAAGTTAATTATATAGTTCAGTTGGTTACAAATTTTGGTTAAAAAGGAATTGAAAGAAGTTGCTTTTCACTGTGGGAATTGTGCCAATATGAAATGGAATTTCACTCAAATACTTTATATTGCATTATTGGGTTCTGTTGTTTAGTTTTGTTTTTTTGGTAAGAGAAATTTCCTCAAATAGCTTCCGAGACGATTGAATTTTCACCAGAAAAACTCTGTGGTATGATGAGCCAGAGAGACAACAGTGTCATTCTTGCCTCTGTGAGCAATCAATTTAGCCTTTAATATCTCTGGTACAAGAATGTCATCAGTTTTGATTAAAATGAGAGTTTTTTGAATAACAGAAATAAAAAGCAATAACTAAAATTCAGAAGAATCCAGATTAGTTTCTTTTTAATTATGATTATTCTCAATTTTAATACAACACACATGTTAGGCATCATAGCAATAAAGTTTTCCTTTTCTCTTTTTATTTACTGTGGAGACTATAGGCAGAATAAATAAAGCTGACAATAAATTAGTCTGAGCAGTTCTCTGAAGGGAACATATTTAGGTTATGTCAAATGTGTTGCATGTTGTTGTGCAATTGTATGCATGTTGTATAAAAGAAAAATAATTTGTATTGTGAATAATGAAGATGTCCTCCTAATATTTGGGGGGGAGGGGTTTCACTTGTTTATTCTCAGGAGCAAGAAAGCCTTTGTGTGTCTCTGCTTCTCCATGTGTTTAATGTGTACATATGTTGGCTGTCTCTTCAATTGCCATGAATGTACTTGGGGAAAAAATATCTGTGCCTGTTTGTTTGCAGGATCAGGAATTTAGCTTCTAAATTAATTTGCTTCCCATTATCACTGTTGAGGATGGAAAAAATGTGCAATCATATAGTGCAAATATACATCTAATAGTAAGGGATTTGGAATCACGATAATTTTTCAAAGGCTCAAGGAATTTATATATTTCTATAAATAGGCACCCACCAATAAGACAAAAAGATAAATGCTCAAGAAATTGCTAAAGATGCATGGATAGATTTCTGAAAGACAAACATTTTGTGAATTATTATAAGTAAGTAGATGTTGCCAAATTTTACCACACTCCAGTATCACATCTGACTTTACATCAAGGGGAATGGTTGCTGTACATGATGACAGTGAATGATTATTTTGCTGAATGTGGTTGTTATGGAAGCAGGACTTACTTTTAATGGGATAGGCCACACTAACCCACAACTAAGGGCAAAAGGCAGTTCTTGCCTTTAGGGACAATTTGAGATGGAAGTTTCCCCCAAAATTTGAATTTATTTTAGCATGACAAAGTTTCAGGGATTGAATGTGGAGTTAATTCATGTGCTTCTGTTTCAAAATTATATTTCTAAACTCTGACCCAGCTATTTCTAATGTTTTCTCTGAAGACAAGAAATAACATGAATAGCACAGATCTTTTGGACAACTTAGCGGCAATTTTAAGATCTTAGCTGTCTCTGGCTATTCATTCTCACTTTGTTATGATAGAAATTTATTCTCTGCAGCAGATCTGCCCTCAAAGACGGTATCTTCATCATTTCAGTGACCCAATATGGTGGGATTTCATCCTGAGAGTATGGGAGAGTAGGAATTAATTGTCCAGTAATTTTACAGTGCTCATAATTTTATGACTCTAAGCTCAAAACAGAAGTTTCTTTTCATTAAGCAGTAGTTCTTCATTAAAATGCATTAAGATATATTTAACAAAAAAAGCTCACTCCAACTTTTTACAGCAGCAATAGCATGAATGTTGTTCATGGTCACTGTGATCACCCCTACTGCTTCCAACATGTAACAAACCTGGGACTGTCAGGTGGAGAACTAATTTTTAATGAATCTGGTACTCCTTTGTTCCCTTTTATATTCCTTCTTGGCTCTGGGAGCAGTACTGTAGTTAGGAATAAAAGGTGTTCTTCATTCATCATCCTAGAGTGCATGCACCATGCTCCAAAAATGAATGTGAAAAGAGGAAAAGGTCCAAGTGAATCCCTGGATTGAAAGGAAGAGGCTTTGAGATCTGGCTGCAAAGGGCTGGACACACAATGTAGTAAAGAATAATCCTTTTTTAACTATTTGAAGACTGCAGAACTGGCAGTGGGGAACTCTCAAATTCAGTCTTATTAATTCAAAACCTAGAGACATTTATATATTTGAGTGGCTATTTTCACAATAATGGTGAATGTTAAAGATTGTATTTCTGGTGAGAATGATAGTACTAGTTGGAGAGCTTAACATTCCTGGTTTTAATTACATTTTCCATTTAAAATATGGAGATTTTAAGCATTACTTCTACACCAGATGGGTTATTAGAATCCTATGGGTTGGGCTTTTTCAAATGTTTCTCAGTCTTCTGTGAGGAGTGCCTGTGCCAAGAGGAATAAACAGGGATATTTGTTTGAATTCCAGAAATATTTCTGTAGTATTAATGAAATTTCTCAAGCATTTTTTATTCCTTCAAGCCATCTAAACTAGAGACACCAATTACCACTTACGACTTTTAGTCTTGATTTAAGAAGTGAGGTTATTGCTTTTATCATTTTATCATATGAAGGAAGTCCCAGATTTACCACATACTAGGTTTTAGAGGGTTTTAGTTGATACATAGGATTGGGTAGTGCAATATTAACTTTCACTGTCCCTGATAACACTTTAGCCCAACTTCCTTCCATCCTCCTTCACTCAAATGTGCATTTAGCTGGTGTTTCTTTTGAACTGCACTGAAATAGCAAGTTACACATTTTGAGTATTCACTTTAGTATATATCCACCCTAAAAAAAAATACATCCACATCCTTAACCTTCTGCAGTTGCTCTGTGGTTTTACAATGACAATTTTTAACCTCCTTTGTGGTGAAATTTCCAGAGCAGAAGTCCTGTCATAGCTAAAGTAACTGAAGAGGAATACCAGTGGATGCAATCAGAGGATAGGAACTCTGTTGTCACATTAGGAACTTAGCAGCATGAAAGCAGATATTCAGTAACTATAATTTTGTCTCATTAGTTTATAACCAGAAAAAAGGATCACCTCACAAGGGCCTAGCTGTCAAGCTGAGTTTGTTGTTAGTTAGATTTTTGTTGGTAAAAGTGATATTTCCCTTCAGTATACATGAATTTTTCCCTGCAATGGTTAATATATTAACCATGTGTAAATGCATTTTTATTTAAATTCAACTTTTCAAAGTTGTCTGTAAGCTATTAAGTAAAGAAAAGCATAGATTTAACTTAGATTTTTTTAAAGCTTGGGCTGTATTAGAAGAATAGCAAAAGAAAGATTCAAATGGAGTTTATGTCTCTGCCTTCATACAGAGCTTTCCACTGGTCTCTGTGACCTGGGATAACAGAAGGCTGGTGGTGCTAGTAATGACTAAAGTGAAGAAGGCATTCAGAAGCACTGCCTTTTCCATGTCCTCTGGAACTAGGTCCCCCACCTCATTCAGCAGGGGACCCACATTTCCCCTGGCCTTCCTTTTGCCACCTGTGTATGTGTAGAAGTGCCCCTTGTTGTCTTTAAGCTATTCTTTTCCGTGTTGCACTTTGTGTAGCCCAGTACAAGAATGGAACAGTTAAACACCATAACATCAGTACATATAAGGTGATAAAGTAATGTTAGGTCACAGGTTGGATTCGATGATCTCAAAGGTCTTTTCCAACCTAGTTGATTCTATATACTTACTGTATATAGAATATACATTACACATAAAATCAACATGATTATCCAGTGGCACTGGAAACAGCCAATGGTTTCAGTCCTGGCAGACAAAATATTTTTGATAAAAACAAAGGGAAGATACCTAGTTCTTTACTTCTTTCTGCAGAATAAATTTACTGGGGATGAAAATTAAACTTTCATTTTAACAGTTTTTGCTATAGATGCAATTTGATATCCTAAAAATTTAATCAGCTGTTATATATTTTTTTGTAACAAGGGAAGTTACTACTTTGCCATTTTGATTAATTTATCAATACTTCCATAGATGCAGGATTTCTCTTTTTGCAAACAACTGCTAATGACTATAGCTCAAACCCATGTGAACTTAAGTACTACTATATGTATTATCTATTAATAATATTATAATAATATTAATTAATATATTACTGTTACATATTCAGAATGTTCAAGTTAATATTTATATTCCTGCTCATGGAATCTGAAGGTTTTATTCTTAGAATATTGAAAGTGAATACTGCTGATGTGTTACATAATTTTGTTCATGAAAATGTGATGTGCATGGTATTTGTCATTATTATCAGAAAAAATGGATTTAAATTCTGAGCTATTTATTTTGCTTTATCCCATTTTTAGTGAGTAGTAGGATTTTGGTAAAACTAACTTAAATATAGGTCTAATTTTCAGTTTTAATAAGTTATTTTGATTAATGCCTCTGCTCAAAATGTTTTATTAAAAATGCTAATTACAGCTTTTCTTAAACCTGTTCAGCTTTCTAGACTGTGTTTACACTGATTCAGAAGGCAAGTACACTTACTGCATGGATTTGACAAACTGGTTTTAAAAAAGGATGTGTATGGCATCCAGAATAGTTTTTCTTTTTTCTACAGTCTACAAAGATTTAATGTTTCCTTTGCAATTCAATCCTTCAAGATAGATTTTTTTTTTCCCATTTAAAATGAAATACAGTCAAAAGAGTTCTTAAAAGCAGTAAAAAAACCTTTAACAGCTGAGGAAAGTCTAAAATAATGAGAAGCTTTACCTAAAGATATCTGAGAGTTTTGTAAAAAACAGTATAATAAAATTGAAAAGCAAAAGTGAAAGTTCAGGAGACAAATTAGCCAGTTTGATTTTTCAGGCCCCATTGCTATCTCCTCCTTTTCTGCTTTGTCTGCTATTTCAAAACCACTGTAGATAAAAAATGGAATATATGAATGTGGCTGGACTAGCAAGAAGTGCTCTCTTTCTACATTCATTAATCTTTGCTTTGTGTTACTAAAATGCATTCTTTGTGTAACACAAGAGGCACAATGTCCTTAGTTTCAAAGCAAATTCAAAAACTTTTTTCAAGGTTGCTGTGAAGGAGCGTGCAAAATACACAAGTGTTCTCTAAACTTCTGCTGATTTATGGGCACAGGACTCCCATTTTAACTCTGCTGGACTTCTGGAGCTTGTCATGTGCCTAGAAGTCATCAGTTGTGAGATGAGTTGAAATTTTGGAAGGCTCAACTTTGTGTTTGCATTCAAAGTACAGCTAATACACATTGATGCAGTCTGTAATGTAGCAAGTACAGGATTCTTTCAGAGAGGGATAAAATGCTTCTTCAGTAGGTGAGTGCTTGAAATTTATTGTGGTCATTGTTGAGGTATAATATGCCTGATTGCTTTTTCAAATCTGGACATTGGTACACCACAGGCCTCTGTGTTCATTCTCAGAGATGAGCCCCAATTAAGCTTCAACAGAGCAATAATCAAATTTCATTTTTTTTACAGATAAATTTTACTCATTTCTTAATTGCTGATGTTCAGCTTCCAAAAGATCTAAGTGATGGAAGTGGTAAAGCTCTTCATCTTGAATATAAACAGATAGTAAATTTTAAAGTTAGTTAATTTAAATTGCTGCCTGGCAAAAAGAAATAACTTACCAGAAACTTTATCTCGGTTTGTTCTCTAAGCTCTCTACTTCAGCATACCCCATTCAGTGCTGGTGTTCCTGCTGGGAGAAAAAAAAAAAAGGCAGTTTCTCATGAAGCAGCCCCTGCACCCCTGTAGTTTATAACATGAAATATTAAAAGAAAAAGATATCCCCAATATGGTACTAATTAATGGTGTACCCACTACAGAGGATATTTTTTCTTTTCCACCTAAGATGTAGTGAAGACAGACTTCTACTTCAGAAAACCTCAGTATCTTAATAAAGAAAAAGCTAAAATGTAATATGAAATTAAAAGTATAGTAAGTTTCCAAAACCAGATTGATGTTTATAACAAGTTCTTTTCCCTCTCCTAAATTGTTCTGAAAATGAAATATGCCTCTTTTGTGGTTTATGGTGTTACTGGCAAGCCTGGTGGTAGAAATTATTCTCCAGACTCCAAAAATACATGCAGATGTCTACAGATGTCCCTGACAAAAAACTTCACTTGCATTTGGTCCAAGCTGTCATGACTCCATTGATGTAGGTTGTCATTTTGTAGAGCTCTTAAAATATTCTTATCCACCACCCAGAGTAATTCTTCTAAAATTGAGAAAGATATTTTGAAAAGGAGAATTTAAATACCATATCTATCACTCAAAACTGCACAAAACATGCAAATTGAGCAAATGTTTTTGAGACTATTCTATTTCTTTATAAATATGTTAGTGTGGTTGAGAAAGGCAGAAAAGTTTTTGAGCCTAAAAGCTCTTTTTCAGGTCTAAAACAGAAGCGGCAAATGTTGCTGCTACAGCATGTCAAGTATATGAAGCATGTCAAAAGTCATTTAATTTGCTGTTACTCAATCTGAATTTTAATCTTCATCTTAAACTCATTGGTCTAAATTTAATTTAAAATCAGTTCTAATTTGAGTTGACACAGGTGCATAAATATAGGGCCTTTCTTGTATTTTGTAGAACTTTTTCAACTCTATCAGCCATTGAAGGGAACAGTTTTAGATTCCTAAGAAACAAGGGAAATGCACACTTTCTTTGTAATAGCCGGTGTTGGATGTGAACTGCACAATGCAGCATGACAGATAAATCCTGTTTTATGAGAAGTTATCTGAAATGTGTGATTCTGTCATATGCAGAAATGAATCTTATTTATTTAGAAGTGGCAGCACCATTGGGTGGGTCTCTTAAAGTTCTTGTGGGTTTGACTTCGTATTTTCTTCGTATCCACCCACTGAGCTTCTGCCAAGCCTGCTATGCTTCATTTCATGCTTTCCCTTTGTACCTACTAATTAAGGACTTTCAATATGTGTATGTATTATACAATTGAATATGATCTCACAGGCAGCTTTAAAGAAGTAAACAGTTGCAAATAGCAGATGAATTTTTTTTCTCTTTTGAAACATACAGGGTGTCATACATGAAATGTAAAATATTTGTCCAATAATATTTGTGTCAGAACACGACTATTTTATTCCTCACTGCTGAGATCTGCAAACATTTTGGTTATGCCAAACAGCCTCTAACTGTATTCTCATCTCTTTGCTCCAACTTTGATAACTCTGGTGCCCACTGGCTTTTTAAAGAGAATATTCTGACGTAACTGGGCAACACAAAAGTAGGCACGCTATAAATCATCAAGGCTACTGCAGATATTCCAGAGCATCTTGATTCCATGCCATGTAATTGGAGAAATTATAATAAAAATTATATCTGATAAATATAACAAGTTATATCTGAGAAATCTGTAAGAAATAAAAACATAATCAGACCAAAATGATCCTGCTGACTGAGTCTGACATCTAGGAAAATATGTGCTCTATCAGGTGGAGGTCATGACCGTATTTAAAGTTGCTATTAACAATTTCCTTTTATCCTGCAGTTCTCTCTAAAATTGTGCTTTGCAACATACGACAGGGAGGCAGACTGGTATACTAATTTTCCAGAAGAGGAAAATGAGTCAGAGATATTTCAATAGTTTCAGTCTTTACACATAGATATCACTCTAAGATTCAACCTGATGTCAGACTTACCACATTTCAGTAAAGAGCCTAAAACCATATTTCTGACTTTCATTAGACATTAAAGATCAAGTGGCTTTTGTTGCAAAAGTAGAGATGTTAAAAACATACCTGCACTGCCACTTCAGGTTTCTTAAAATAATGGAACTGAAGAAATTCAACGTGATTAAATTCAGCTATCATATCCCATTCAGTTTTGTTGTTATGTGGTCTTAGACAATCTTAAAATAGTCATTTCATCTTCTTTAAAATTAAGTTTATACTTCATTTAACCTTTGGTTTTGAAATACAGTTCAATATTTTCCTTACTACTCCTGCAGAAGAATAGTAATTAATATAGTAGTCTACGCCTTATGAGATCCTTGTAAGTAGTTGTTTGCTGGGTTTTTTGGAAGCATTTCAGTTGAACTTTATAAAAATTGAATTTTACAGAGTTTACATAATAATTATTATCTATGGTTTTTCTGTTTTATTTTCATAATCTTAAGGTAATCCCATTTTTAGTGATATTAATTGCATTAGAAATAGTTCTTGTCTTTGATTTGTGTCCAACATTCTCCTGTACAAGACTGTTCATTGCTGTTAATGATTTTCAGGGTTTCAACAAGTTGTTCTTTTTACCCTCTTCCTCCCCTGTAAATAAGCAAAGAAACTCCTGAACCAGAGAAATTAATTTATAGCCATTTATTATTTAGTTCATTGCATCTGAATATTCTGGTTTTCCTTCAAGGTTTTTAACTTCCTCAGAAACTGTTTAACACTGCAGAAGTCCTGTAAGCAACCTTTTTTTTTATGTCTTACCCATTTTTGAGTTGTAGTGTAGTGGAGGTAGCCATACGTAATACACATGCTTTTCATGAGAAATTTAGCTGAGCTTTTCAGTGGGGAAGTATTTGTTGTATATTGCTTTGCCATTTGCTTGCCTATTTTTAAGTATTTATTCTTTATTGACTTGTTATTGAAAGCTCTCTTACATCTTTTTCCATTCTGAACAGATGGCTATGACATCTTGATGGATCCTGGTAAAGATCCTGGTAAAGTTCCATCATTATTTAAGCATAATGAATTATGCTTACATGACTTCTAATACCTTAGTTCTATTGCAAAGACTTACCAAATAATTTGCCTTTTCTTTAAATTGAAAGTTTTTGCAGTTCCTTTGTTCCCATTTAATAATATGTGGGAATACATAATAGCCCAAACAGGCTGACAGCCTTTCATAAGCATGAAGACTCAAAATTCATTCTAGTTGCTATCCTGAAATTCTTCAGACTACCCTCACTTGAATGAGAGCTTTCCTTGAGCCAAGGGGACTCTTTGCTTCTATTGATTTCAGTGAAAGGGTTGACAATTCTTGTCTAACAGACCACTTAGTAAATATGGAAAGAAAATGGAATGACAAAGTCTTTTACTCTGAAAATGAAGTTTCTGCAAAACAGATACATGGGCAAATATGTGGACAGATGCCTTTCTCATCAGAATACATCGTCTGAACAGTTATTCCCAAGAGTTTGCTTTTGTCAACAGTCTTAAATGTTCCTCCCTCAGAACAGATCAACTTGCAATCTTAATACTATTCTTCTGGAGAGTTGTTTCCGATTTTTTTGTGGGTTAAACTGGCAGCCTCTGGCATGAAGGCTGCTGAAACCCCCTCAGAGCTCTCATACCAGGTCCAAAATCTGGTTATAGGGTGGTGTTTTGAGACACTGTGGTTCTGCTTTCAGACGGAGATGATGTCAGTTTCATGCTATTGTTTGACAGATTTTCCTAGACCTAACTGAAGAGCAATGTAAATATTTTTTCTGTAGGTTTCATGCATTAAACTTTATGAAGATTTTCTTCCTCTGAGCAATAATCCTTTTACAACAAACAAACCAAAAAACAGAAGGTGGCCGGACTCAAGACTGGAAGTGCACTTTCCAGACTGAGCAGTCTTGAAAATTGTATGGAGAAAAAAAAAAAAAAAACACTAAAAGAAAGTACTTTAAAATTGTCCAGTATTTATAAATTTTAATCACTAATACAAACTGCAATGGGATTTGTTGGTGTTAGATACATTTAAAAATCAGGATGGTCATGTAAATAGATAACTGTGTTTGATCACTTTTAACAACAAAATAAGGTCTGTGTTTAGTGTTTATCCTCTTGCATGCTCCTACCTACTCAGTGTAGTCCTTGAATAATTCCAGTGCATACTATTCAATTTTAAAATAGGATTCAGCCAAATAATTTCTCTGTTGGCAGTTGAACACACAGCACCACACTATATCCTACATGTTCCTTTAAAGTTAAAGTTTCTCTAAAATTAACGTTTGGGGTTTAGGATGGCTGTAAATAGCATTTGTGTATGTAACAGTATAGAATAAATGCTTAAAATCTCTAAATTAGTGAGTGATAGAATGGTATGCACAATATCTGCCAGTGTCTTTGCTGATATGCAGGCTCCTACTTCCTATAGGCATACAACTGAGTCTTTAAATCACTTTGGTCTTTTCTTACCTTAAAAAGTAATTAGCAACATCCAAAAGCCTTATTATGTTTTTGCTCACTGTATTTTGAATTATTACTAGTTTTGAGAGTTTAGCCCATTATCAATACTACAGCAAGCTTTCTATTTCTTGGTGATGTCAGATCTTGTTGCTCTAGTTCAGAGCTTGGGAGACATCACTGCCACCCTGCTGACTTACCCAAGTTCAGTGGGACAGCTGTAATTTTCACATTTCAGCAGAAGAACCTATTGAAACAATTTTTTTTTGCTTAATGTGAAAGCTGAGAGAGTTCACTGGGTCAGAGAACAGACTGAAATGAAACCTTCAATGAAAACATTCCTAAACATACAAATTCATGATGTGGATTGAACCTGAATTTTACCAAAAATTTCAGCTCTGTAAATTTGCCATAAATGATGATGGGTTTGCTGTGAATTTCACATGGTGTGAGTTGGGCATATTTGTGTTTTAGTATTCAAGCCAAGTTACACAATCTAACAGGAAAGGTGTAATTAAAATTAGGTTGATACAAACTTTATCTCTTTTTTTATGCAATCCTGTCAACTGGGATTTCATGAATGTGATTGAAAGAAAATTTTATGCTTTTTCCAATGATCTGAATTATTTTTGTGATAATGACTATTCCAGGTCACATTGTAATGACCTGATGACATGTGTTTCCTGGTTCTCATCCTGCAGGATATGATGGTTCTTCCGTAGATAAGCATTTTCAAATATTTACTTTGTATCACTATGTCATCATAGTTAAGAAGGAGAGGAGGAATTTTTTGGCTTTTTAAGAGTGAAAGAAATTGTTTTCTCTAGAAGTTTTAGCTGAGCTATTCCACTATCCTGCCAAAACTTTGTCCTAATCATTGGTTTCTGCTCTTAATTCTGTTTTTGTTTATAAATGTATGTATTGCTGTACATACATTTCAACTTCAAAGCTAGAGAAAAATCCAATAACACCTTGATTTAAAATAACATATAACTTATTTGTTAGAATTAAGCCCAGAAGAAACAGCATGCCTATAATGTTAATGCACCATGGCACTTGGAGGTTATTTGAACGATGGTGAGGCTATTTTATGAAATTACAGGTTATTTAAGGAAATGTAAGCATCATGATTGAAGATAGCACATCAATCATGGAAAAGAAATAATCTTCACTACTGAGCAGACTGAAAACATAACTATTCCATCAAGCTTTCAATGTCTCTTGCAGTCTTTTGCTGCTATTAACATTGCTGTCTTCCCTTATTTTCTTCATAAATGTCTCTGCCATTACCCATAGGCTGCAACATTATTCTGTAGCTGTTGTATGCTTATATTATACTTAAATACAATCTCAATGGTCCTTTCTAAGTTTCTTTCCTTTTATATCATTTTCAGAATGGGTTTGTTTACTACTTCATATGTTTCTGTATTTTCTTAAAAGGAACTGCATAAATCAGAAAATTTCCCCTTCCCAAATGTTCTGGGGATCTATTTCTGTGTGCTTTGTTTGGCTGTACAAATTTGATGCCTTTTCAAGCTAGTGCTGGAAAATTATTATCAGGTTACCTTTAATTTTGGTTTATGCATTTCTGCCAGGCAATAGCAATAATCACTGTAATAGTTTTGTTTTCCAAAGTTACTTTACTGTTTTTATTTGTACTTTCAAAGGCTGTGCATAGCCAGAAGAGTTAAATACTTCACATTACAGTGTTATGTATGAGTAAGGGCATGTCATTGTTTATCTTAGGCTTGATCATGAATTTTTCCAGGCTTTCTACACTTAATACAAGCTTTTTCTGCAACAAAAGTAATTCTAGGGGGTCAATTCAGGCTGCATGTTAAAACTAGTGCTAAAGATGAGATGAATGTACCATAAAATTCTGCTTGCAAGGTTGTCTGTTTTTCTATAAGACAAGCATGAAACATGAACATTATACTCTCAGGTCATCACCACAGAAAAACATGTTTTCCTGAATGCTCTTGCTCTTTTGAGTCACACAACAGTAAATAGTACACTATATCTTCCGTTGATTTTCTTATTCAAAAAGGGTGGAGCATTTCTGCATGCTTTGCCATTCAAACATTCTTGGTGGTTCTATTTTCAACTCAAAATTTTTGAATTAGTAACAGATGTGCTGATTCTTTTGACTGAAACAGGGGGCAAAATTTTCTCTATATTTTAAAGAAATCTTTTTACACTTGTACTGATCATTGAACCCTGAGTCCTAGTTTTTGTTATCAGCCTTCTTTGTAAACAGTGTCTTATATCACTGAAATCCCGCTGCAATCAATGGGAACTTATCCTGATATATGTATGATGAGGTGCACCAGAATATATTGAGGACAACTTTAAAATGCAGCTTATGGACCAGTAAGGAGTAACATCCCAGTATTGCGCATCCCAGCCTGTTTAGACATCTTTTGCCTATTTCTTGCCTCAGCTTCACTGACGTAAATGAGTATAAGACTTGGTGATGACCCTGAAAACAATGTATTTTCATGCCTATGAAATGAGAAAATTGCATTAAAGAAAGCAGAAGAAACAGGAGAAACCTGGAGAAGGAGGAAACCTTAATACCAAATTGCAGAGCAGGTAGCCTGAAAAAGAACTGATATATATGCATATAGTACGGGTTATTCTGGTCCGTTGGAATAAAACATAGAGAAAACACTTGCACAGCAGAAATCCTAGGGAGTTTTATAGCTCTTGTTGAAAATGGGTTTGGAGGTCTTGATAGCTCTGAGGCAGGAAGACAGACTTGTGGGTAGGACAAAAGTAAGACTCAAGAGGGAGAAAATCAAAAGAGAAACAACTTCCAATTTAAGGAATATCATTTTTGAGGTTTAAGTCGCAACTTGGAGGTTGAATTACAGGTGAAGCTATTTTGCATTCTTCACGAAGTTTAAGTGTTAGAGTCCTCCCACTTTCTGCTCCTGAACTATCTTCATTCCTGTAATTTATTTAAGTGCAGGTCTCATCCTTGCTTCTTGCTTAGTTATTGACATATATGTGCTGGTGATAACACAGATGCTGGCATAAATTCTCATTCTCCTTAAGCCTTTGAATGTTTTGTTAATAATAATACAGATACAATGTATCTTACTTAGATCTATAGATCTTCTAGCAGTAAGAAATGAAAATAATACAGACTGTAATATTTTTCTGTAGTGATTTTAAGAGATTTGAAGGCCAAGTAAGTCTTGACATTCTGGTGCATGAAAGGAAAGAAACACCTTGTTGTAAACGTAAAAAGGCATCAACCCTTTGTGTAGGTAGAATTTTTGCTTTACCTAAAAGGATATGGAAAAGTATTTACTAATGCATAATTAAAGAAGCCTGATTTTTTTCTTCCAAGCATATTGAAAATATTCGAGATATATTTAGGGCCCAGGGTAAAACAGATGAAAGAAATACAGAAGCAAACTGCATTGTGCTGTTGTGAAAATACCTCTGGCTCGCACTTAAGAATATTTCACGTATTTTAAATTTTCAAAGTTCAGTTTTACTTATGAACATTTAAAGTGATCTCGAGGAATTATATACATTCAGGGTTTAGAGAAGTGACGTGAAACATAAGTAATTTGTCAGGTAATAGAAATCTTTTGTCAAAAATGCTTTCCAGTCAGTGGAAAACCAAACTTAGTTTCCTCTTTGCCTAAGACCCCTGGACTGACTTGCTGCATTTATCTAAAAAGGATTTAAATAAGTGCAAAATCTCTATCTTTTGATGACTCTGAAGAAGTTCTTTTTTTATTTTACCTTGGGGCAGGAGAAAAGATGTCACTTGGCTATCAAGAAGCTTTTGAAGTTTTCAAGCGGGACCATGCTGACAGTATAACCATCGAGGACAACAAACAGCTTCTGAAGCAGAGGTGAGTATCACACCAGAATACAGCTGGGAGAGACATCTGAGAGTTCATTAGCAGTCTGAGCAGAAACATGTAATTTTACACCAGACATCCCAGGCTTCTGTTGAGGACCCGTTACAGGCACTTCACCTTTTCTTACTTATGACATTTCATATTCAGAAGGCACTGAGTGGTGATAGAAGAGAAGTCTGGATAGAAATGAAAATAGCATGAGGAATCTTAGTGCATATTTCCACTGGTTTTATTCGTCTTCATAGCTATGTTGAAGCAACGTGGCAACGGCATTCATAATCAAGAATTATCTAGGGGAAGTAAAATCCATGGGACTGAATCAATTACTGCAATTTCCATTGTCCAAAATGCTTTACTGGTTCCAGCACTGAATTGGATAGTAAGCCAGGAGATGCTTAACATATGCATGTCTGGTGTCCCTAACCTGTTTGCCAAGTGATTTTAGCTTCTCTCTGCCAGTTTTGCATTCACAAACAGAAATAATACTTTCCTCCTCCACATTTGTTGTTAATGTTGGCAAAGCACTTCATATGTCTGGTGAAAATAGTGATAATGGCAAAACATTGAAAATATGAATTTTCATACAGATTTTAAACCTCACAAATTAAACCACTAACACTTGTCTCTGTTGATTGGATAATAGTACTGCTTCACTGTCAGCTTTTCAAGTGTTAACCCCCCTAGTAATGCAAAAGGAATACGCAGCTTTGAGATTGCAGTTGCCAAAAGCAAATCTCTCAATCTATGTTTGTAACTAACATTTCCCCTAAGAGTGGCTTTAGGGTGTTTTGTTTGTTTTTTTCTGTTTGTTTGGGGGCAGGGGTGTGTTTGTTTGTTTGATTGTGGGATGTTGTTGTGGTTTGGTTTGGTTTTTGGGGAGTTTTCTACTTTCTTCTGTTTTCTTTAACACAATTTTCTACTTCATAGGCACGAAAGACATTTTTTTCAGGGTCACCAAGTCTTATATTCATTTATTTCAGTAAAATTGAGGCAAAAAATGATCTCCACATCTTTGTGACTTACTGAAGTTCTTGCTATATATCACTTTTCTGAACTGATTAACTTTTCACCTGGATCTATACCTCAGCCACAGGAACACAAATTGCTACAGTATTATATGTGTGTAAGCATTTATCCATGTAAACTGGATATTTAGTAATGCCTTTCTTCTGATCAATTTATTAGATCATGCCTCAGCACTGCAATATCACTGCATAAATGATTACACTGCAGTCATTACT
The DNA here is from genome assembly GCA_013400175.1 of Phainopepla nitens. Lineage (NCBI taxonomy): Eukaryota > Metazoa > Chordata > Aves > Passeriformes > Bombycillidae > Phainopepla > Phainopepla nitens. The sequence continues at coordinate 38,780 of VXBQ01008792.1, read as the reverse complement.
GATGTTGCTATTCAGCAGAACACTTAATAGTTACAGAATGATAATGAGAGCAATACAATTCTGAGCCGTGCTTTGCCCTTCCTCTAGTTAATCACAATTCTTCCATATTTTTTCTGTATGTTATTACTATGAAGCAAACTAGTATTTACTTCTGGTTTCAGAATATATAACAGAGATAAACAGAATCTACTAACTTTGATAACAGATTTGGTTTCCTTAAAGGACAAAGAGATTCATACTAATGCCTTGTGTAACCCCTCTCTAAGAGGCATCAGCTGATTGCTGAAATCAGGGCTAATGTGAATTTTGATACTTTGGAACAAGGCGGTTTCCCCTGCCATTTGCAGTCATTTTTAGCAAAGATGCTTATAGCTCCAAGTTTACCAAGTTCATTAGAATGGATTTATATCAAATCCAGTCTGTAATTTGGACTGCAGCCTCTGAACTACTAGTTACACAAAAGCTCTGTTACCCAGCCAGTGTTCAAATTGCACAGGAAGAAGAGTGTGGACACCACATGTTTAAAGGTTACCATAGCTTCCCTTTATATGTAGTCTTCTCTTGTTAATAATTTTGTTTATAGTTGCATAACCACTTCTGTCATACCACAAACAGTGTTTGGTTCACAAATTACTTATTTTTAGCTGTCTTATTTTTCCCTTTGGGTATTTTGGGTAGATTTTCTTGGCTTGCTGATTATCACAGAGTCAGAGAATAGGCGGAGTTGGAAGGAGTCTTTAACAGTCATCTAGTCAAACACTGCTGCAATAAGTGGGGACATCTTCAACAAGATCATGTTGCTCAGAGCAAAGTCAAGATTGACTTTGAATGTTTCCAGGGATGGGGCATCCACCTCTTTTCTGGGCAATCTGTTCCAGTGTTTTACCACTCTCATTGTAAAAAATTTCTCTTTTATACCTAGTCTAAGTCTACCCTAAAGCACTACCCCTTATCATACCACAACAGCCCCTGCTAAAACATTTGTTCCCATATTTCTTAAAATCTCCCTTTAAATATTGAAATGCTGCAATAAGGTTATCCTGAAGCCTTCTCTTTTCCAGACTGAAGAACTCAAACTATCTTGGTCTGTCTTTCTAAGAGAGGTGTTCCAGCCCTCTGATGATTTTTGGAGCCCACCTCTGGATCTACTCTAACAGGTCCATGTCTTTCCTGTGCTCCAGAACTGGACGAAGTGCTGTTGGATACATTTAGTGCTCGGTGTGCAGCTGCACTTCGAGTTCTGGTTGGCAGGAGCCCAAAGCAAGAGGCTCAGAACTGGTACTCACCCTTTGCATAACGAAGGACATAGGGACCTGTGGTTCCAGGCAGGTGGACAGGCACTTAGAGACACAGTAGGAGCCACTGCCTCAGGACAAAGAGCAGAGACTTTCATGTCTTAGACTTTGAGGGTTTAAAAATCCAGGGTTTCTTTTGTTCAGGGTCCCTCCTCAGAGGCACCAGCTCAAGCTGTTATCCTGGGAAATTTGGGGTTAAGCCGGTATGGAAACGTTGTCTGATTGTGTGTGCTAAGTGCAGGGAGTCCAGCAGTTCACTGTAGGCTCACTGGAGCCACTCACTGAAAAGGGGCTTTGGTCCTAGCTCAGGTGATGAGAGTGTAACTCGTTTTGGCTAAGGACAGGGTTAATTTTTTGTAGTAGCCATGAGGAGGCAGGGCCTGGAGCCATGTGGGAGTAACCAAGACCCTATTGTTATTCAATACCATCCTATGTCATGGCCAGGGGCTGAGGAGAAGATGCTCTCTCATTTCAAAAGAGAGCATTCCTTTTCCATTGGGGGAAGTGTGGCAGACAGGAGTGGTGGGGTAACACTGGTCCCAGCTGAGGGGAGCACTTTGGGTGGCATGGCTGTGGTTGGGTTAAGCTCAAAACTTTCTCTTTTGCAGACTTTTGTTATGAATATTGTTGCTGTTATTAATTTTCTTATTTCATTGCTGTTTTCAGTAAATTGTTCTTATCTCAAATCGTAACCTTTGCCTTTCATGCTTTCAGTTGGAGGAGGAGCAAGTGGAAGTGTGGTTTTTTTAGTGGGACTACTAAATCTAAATGGATTTTACCATTCCTAAACCATTCAGGCCCAATCTCTACATAGGCAGCATCTGTTATACTGTTCCGAGGTTATGTGTCTTTGCTTCTACTGCCTGTGCACTTCCTGCTTGCATTTTAGATTGATTTGCAGATCTCAACTCAGCCATGCTGATCTCTTGCCTTCCTTCCCTGATTTCTTGCTCCTGTGGATTGTGAGTTTTTGCACTTCACGGCAAACTTTCTAAAAGACCTACCATCTTTTTTCTATACCTTTGTCCGTGAAGGCAGTTTTCCAGGGGATCCTACTGACTAACTCCTTGAAGTGCTGGAAGTTTGCTTTCCTAAAACTTGGGGGCCTAACTTTACTCTTCCCCTGACCCATATCCCTCATGACTGTGAACTCCACCAACGCATGACCGCAGTAGCCCAGGCTGCCTCCAATCTTGACGTCTCCAATTAGCTCATTACTTTGGTGACCAATAGGTCCAGTATCCCTTCCCTCTGGTAAGGCTGTCTATTACCTTGCTTAAGGAGTTATCCTCCGTGGAGGTCCAGGAGTCTCTTTGATTGCCCACTGCTTGCCACGCTACTTTTTCAGCAAATACTGACATGTTTGAAGTCCTCAAAGTGAACAAAAGCCAGTAAGTGCAATGCCTTCTTTAGCTGGAACATGAAGGCCTCATAAATAGGCTGCCCTTGATTAGGCATCCTGAAATAGATGCCAGCCACTCAGTTCCCTTTGTTGCCTCAGTCTGATTCCTACCCATCAGCTATCAGCCTGCAGATAACCGTTGTTCAGAGACAGCTCTTCACACTCAGTCCACCTCTTGGTTTAGAGAGCAACCTCTCCATGCCTCCTCCTCACTTGTCTCTTCTGACAACCTGTGGCCGTTGGTAGGCAAACTCAGGTTATGGGATTTGCACCACCAAGTTTCAGTAATGGCAACTAGGTCATAGTTTTCTAGCAGTGTAGTGACTTCCAGCTTGTTCTGTCTGTTGCCCATGCAGCATGCAGTGGTATAAAGCACCTCAGCTGTTGGCCTCTCCATCTTCTTAGAAGAACACATCTTAATTCCTTTGAAGTATTTCCTTGGTGTTCCACTGTTGTCTCCTATTGCCTCAGGATCTCAGTAAGACATCAAGTGTGCATTATATATCATTCTTATGTTAATTGAATGGTGAACTGTCAGAAGTTTCACTGTGAAGGTCACAACTGTTGCTTGGGCTGTGAAATAATTCATAGAGATGTGACTATACATAGTTATACATATGAAATATAGATGTGTTTTTTCTGTAACTTTCTGGCATAAAAATGATCAAAAGCAGTCAGCTAATTAAATGAAATACTGAAAAGCATTTGTTTTGTTAAAAAAAAATATATATGAAAGAAAAAAAAATCTGGGTTTGGATAAAGCTTTTCACATACTACGTCAGAGCTCTTCACAGGTGCAGTAGCTTATATTTTAACTCAGTAATGTCTCTGAATGTAAAAAGTGGGAAACTGATATAGTCAAAGATAATTCAAATGAAACAAAATTGATTCAATTTGCCTTCAAGTTGCCTATAGGAAGAGCCTTTGTAAGATAGAAAATGTGATCTTCTACAGCTTTACAGCAATTCTTTTTCATTTTTCTTCTGTACATTAATAACTGCTTCCCTGCTTAAAAGAAGCCACCTTGTGTTTATACCCAGACAGAATCAGATTTCTGCAATTTGGACTTTCAATACTTGACTTCCATAGAACTTAATAATATCCTATTTCTTAATGCAATCATGTTCTCTTACGATTGTCTCTCTTAAGAGGAGAAAAGTGCATCCCATTTTCTGGTGAAATATGCTACCAAGCAATCTTTCCAGTTGTGCCACTCCAGTGTAATATTGCATATTGCACGGAGCTTCTAAATCCCATCTTAGTCAACATTTCCAGTAGTAAAATTCTACTGAGCTTACAGATATGATGTAGATCTAGTTTCCTTTTTGTTGTTCTCCATTATTTTTCTTCCATTTTCTTCTTTCCTTGCTTTCTGTTTTTTAGCTGGTTAACAGCTATCTTATTTTTTCAGTACCTATGGGCAAGTTTTATGGAAAGGATGAGTTTCACTTGGGTCACTTTTTGTAATTTCTAATAATTAAAAACAAGTGAATATTCATTTAATTCACTGGATGTCTCTCTCATTAAACAACCTCTGAGTTTGTCTTGGTTTGCATAATGAGTTAGAGATGTGTTTCTCAAGATGTTTAGACTTCAATTACTGGCATTTGCATTCAAAGAGTGAAATCTTTGCCAAAAACGCTTTTTCCAGTAAAATTAATGGCTAAATTTGCTCTGGGGTATCATCATGGAGTATTTATCTTGTAGGTAATAGAAGCCATGATTTGGCAATTTCAGCCTTTCTGTTGAGTGGTTTCCATGTAAGAGATACATGAAGTTTTTTCAGCTCACAATATAATTGTTCATTCATCACAATTCATAGCAGTATCCTACCTTAATGCTAGATAATGCCACCTTTTTTTTTATTAAAGAAGTATTGGAAATAGCTTTTTCTCATTCAATAGTAGAGTCAAGTCTTGTGTAACGTGACTTATTTTGTTTGACTTGGATTCATAGTCACAGATGGAATCTGTTGAAATGCCATAAATTAATGCCAAATTTCAGTTTATGTTATTGTGCTGGTTTATAAACTATGGTGTTTGAAAAACAGATGCACATCCTATTCAACTATTGACAGTAAACCTATGAATAAAGGCTGGATAAATAGCTGGCTTCAACTTTTCCAAATAAATCTCTCTGTGAACATGAATCAGAGTCGATAGCATGAGATTTGTCTCAGGAATTAATAATTGATGAACATACTATGGGACTTGAGGGTAAGAAGGAGAGAGGTACTTCAGAGCTTCTTCCCTTTGATATTTACGCAATCTTTAACGCCTTCTTGGGGCTCTGAGTTAACCCCAGAAGGAAAAAAACTTTTCTAAAGTCTAACTGAAGCTTCGATGGCTTCTACCTTTTTTATATAAGAAAGAGTAAGTGCTCAGGAGCCCTCCAGCTTCATCCATTTAGCCTTTTGGAATTCAGTCTTGAAAGCAAATGTTTGTGAGCAGATACCAACATATACACTTGAAATTCTAACTAACCAGTCTCATGAAGAAATGGACTAATTGAGAAGGGGGAATTTCACATCCCACCTTTGTATGGCAAAGCCATATTTGTTTACTCAGTTTTGACATTTTTTGAGTCAGACAAAAATTTGACATTTTTTGAGTTAGACAGTTGAGAAGTATAATTTGTGATTTCTTCAGTTACTTTGTCTGGATCAAGAATCCTCTAGGTGGTTTCTCTTAGACCAGACAATCTCTCCTAATGGAAAATTGTTTCCAATTATTTCTACTTACAAATAAAAAAGTAATACTGAGTAATTCTGTATTTTATTGTGATAAACTTCTGTAACTTGTTGTTCTTTAGAATAATTCTGTACCATTATACTTGCATTGACAGGTTTGATGAAGCTAAATGCCTTGGAGAGAAATTAAATGAAGTGAGAAATAAAATAAGTGAGTACATTTTAACTTCATTTTACCTTTTAACTGATGAAATCACAGAATTCAAATATATGGGAGAAGATTCTAGTTTCTAAAAGAAAAAAGTCAATGCATTTCTAAGACTTCAATAACTTAAACTGTAAGCTGATGATAGAAGTAATAATTTTATGTACAAATTTTCATTATTTCAAATATCATAATGTGAAAACCAGTTTCCTTCTTTATTTGACAGCATGTCTGAAATTTATCAAAAAGAGAAGGTATTAGCATGGGATTTTTAAATTTTATTTTGGAATAAAATGATCCATACCCATCATTTGAAATTTTCATATCTATGGATTAAGGATTGTATTTATCCATAAATTTATATGACTTCTGATAAAAGATTACCACTCTGCACTTTGTACAGATTAATTAGAGCAATTTTGAGGAGTGCCTCAATTTGGGAGTTTCATAATTTTTTCCTTTAAGGCCCCAGCAACATATGTTTGGTATCCAGTTTCAGATTGTTCAATGTCAAAAACCACCCACAGATTTATTCAACCGCAAGGCAGGTCTTATGTGATCCTCCTAGCAGCCTTTGATATGTTCCTCATTGATTTTAGAGTTCTGTTGATTCCAAACCTGGAGGCTATCCAGGATTTGTCAAATGTTAAACATTTTTTTTCTGTCCCTGAAGTTCTTGGACATCAGGTCCATGTCCTCCATTTGGCACACATTCAGGTGAACCATGTCTCTTCAACCTTTCAGATGCAGGCTGTGAGACCACATTGAAAGGTAATCTGCCATCTAGGGCAAGTGGTGTAGATCTTGCTCTTATTTTCTATCTCCTCCTTCTTTGGGTGGCACCAAAATAGACATGGACAATGAAGTTATTATCATCACTTCATGTCTTAGAACAGCAGCTGACTTCTGGGAAAGGACAAATACCTCACAACACAGCTGCCAAGTTCTCTGTACTTATGCCATAGCCATGATTATATTCTCTGTGATCATGAATGATAATGACTGCCAGAGTCCCCTCCCAATCACCTTTGGGTAGGCCGCAAGTCCCTCAGAGATATTATGCAGTACATTTAAATTATGCCAGGTATGCAGAAAGCCTCAGCCATGTTGGCAATGTGTTTTCAAACCACAGCATAACTGATGTTTGGAATAGATCCAGAAGCAGAGGCATAAGGTGCTGAGCTCTGCTGCAGAGGTTTTCTGTACACTTGGTTATTTCGGTATGACATTACACTGGAATTCACCTGTCTTCTTTCAGTAGGTTAATTTGCCTCTGCAAGCTGGCCTGAACATAAATGTCAGTACAGAACCTGTGCATGGATATTCATAGATTGACCCATGCAAGAAGAATTTCAATATCTACCTTGCAACTATAGGACTCTGCAGTGTCCATATAAACTCACTTAAATCCTGCCAGGTAGGCTTTTTACGGTGGCAAACTTGGAAAAGCAAGTTAAACGTACTGTGGAGGACTCCTTTTCCTCTGCTACCATCTTGAAGTCCACATTGTCCTGCATTCCTTTTGTCTCTTAGATTTGTTCATCTATGTTACACCCAAGAAATTCTTTAGCCTAAATAAGGTGTAGCCAAAAGTCAGCTCTGACAGTAAAGCTTCTTTCTCTTATGGAAGTTGAAATGAATTTTAGAGCACTAACAGTGAACACCAGCAATAAGCAGCTACACACAAGCACATCTTTCTCAGTATCTGGGGTTGCAACTGTGCTGCTTGAAGACAGGAGCCTAGCAGCCACCATAAATGCACCTTTTACCTGGGGGAGAACAAGTGTTTGGAGGGTATGGGAGCCAGTAAAAGATGCAGTGGGACACAGGCCAGTCCTGACGGTACCACTTGCAGTGTCATGCTAGAAAAAGACTTGTGTGATCTCTAAGTTGCTTGAGATTTGAATCTCTCAGAAATAATGTAACAATGCAATGTAGACATCATCTCTCAAGACTCTTTCCATAGATTGCTGCAAAATCTAGAAGAAACCCTTGGTTTGGACTGAATTGCTGTGGGTTTTTCCTCAGTAAGTTAGGCAAAACTTCTGATAGCTATAGTGCAGTAGAGTATGCATTTAGCTGCAATTAAAAACATCTGTTTAAAACTTGCTTTTGGTTAAGTTCGTCAGAGTTAAGAGTGAAACAGTGAAGTTTATCTGGGAAACATGAGCAATACAACAACAGTATGTAAACTAAAGAACCAAACTGATCCCTTGAACAAAGCAAGCAACCATGTAACAAATCAGTAGTGTTGCACTGAACTTGACAATGCTTACATGCCTCCTGTAGGAAATTATAGGAGGTTATAGACCACATGAATGTTGAAAATGTCCTTTAAGAATCAAGCTAGAAATGTCTCCAAAGTTCTGAGAAAAATTGCACAAAGCACATTTTGGTCTTGTTTCGGTATATAAGTGTAGCTACAAGTAAAGCAGTTTCAAATGAAAAATTAATTTCTTTACTCTCTTTTACTTTGGTAGCAAAACGGGAAAATAGTATTTTCGTTGAGTTTTTGTTTGAGTTCTACTGTATAAGCAAGAAATTCTACCCATGTTGTATCCATTTGTAGCTATCTATATCCTGATCGATGCAGATTAGCAGATGTAACTACTTTGTGGATGGTTTTTATACACTGATGTCTGAGGCTTAAAAGTGATCATACTGTAAATTCCTTCCTTCAGTTCTTTCTGTGTAACACTCTGCAGCATGTGAAAATTAGCACTCTGGCTAATACAAATATTACATTTTTTTAATCTGTCCTTTCATCATGTCCGGCTTTGTTTAGAACATATTTATTAATGTATCTACCTATAAGCCCCTCATATGAAGTATTAAAATTTTGTATCCAGTTCAGTTTAGTCAATTTGATTACACTACCTTATACAGTTTAACAGCCTTTTTTCAGTTAAGTCTGTTTCATCATAGCAGTCATACTCAGAAGATCATTAAAGATGCTAAGTAAGTTTACTAACCTGCCAGATTTTTACTTGAAATGTGGTATGCGAAATGAGTCATCTGTGGCCTGCAACTAGATCTTTAATTTACTTTTATTGTTGTTTTGGTTTCCTTAAGCATTCCTGGCTGCCTTGTTGTGCACAATCAAGAACAGATCCCATCAATATCAGTTTCCATTATTACTAAGTTACTCTTAATAGTATAAAAAACTATGCACCACAGAGGCCATAATATTCCATTTCAGGCAGTCTGATTATATTTTGAGATAGTGGCAGCAGCATCTGGCTGTACCTTTTGTGTCATAAATACTGTCTCATTCTGACTTTGGAAATATTAATGTTTTGCAATGAAAAGTACACACAATATTCTAACCCCTTCTCAATTACACTAGCATTTCTAAAACATCAGGAAATTAGGGCTGTAAAAAGAAATGTGCAGTAGGATTTTCCTGGTAGGCTTTTGTAGATGTTACTACTTGCACAAAAAGATTAAAGAAAGCCATGTCTAGATGTAAGGTGGATTTCAAGTGTGGAATAACTATAATATCAGAAATGAGACATTGTGACCAACATGCCTCTTTCCTACTGTATCACTTAGTTCTGGATTCTGTCTCCTTTTTATGTTTAATAGCAGTACAGAGGTTTGTTGGTTTTTTTTTTTATGAAAAATAATATGTCTTGGATTTCTCATTATGCTTAATTTTCACAATGACATCCTAGAAGTAAGAGGATGAATTTTATGAGGATAAAAATTGTCTTTTTCTGATACTTGAGGAGGGAAAAAAACGAAGAAAAAGAGGAAAGTGTTTCTAAGTCCAGGGTCATTTTAGTGATGCTGTTTGCTGCATTATCACATTTGACTCTGTATAGGCACAAATAAAGGAGCAGAGGGCTTTTGTGCAAGCATTGAGGGGCAATTCTTTTTGTAAGTAAGTATTGCATAAATACACCATTAAAAACACAGAGAAATGGTATAGATTTTGAACATGTAGACATGTCTGGATTTAGTTGAGTGAACTATTCAGAATTGTTTACATATGACTGGAGAATGTACCCAAAGACTGGGCTTTAAAAGAAAAATATAAAAAACCAACATGAGTGAAACTGGAAAAAAATAACTGAGAGGTCAGGAAATAATGAGAACTCTTTAACCAGCATAGGAGAAGTGGAAAATGGGCCAGCACTGACACAAAGTACATTTTTGCCTTTCTACTCCAACACTAAGAACTTTCAAAGTGTATATTTTGCTAGCTAAGAAAGAAAGTTTCTTTTCTTGGGGAAAAAAAGTGCTGTGTGACTGCATGTGTTTTGTATTGTATCATTTTCAGAGAGTTAAGTTCTCTAACAAAAACTGTAGATCCTTTTGGTGTTACTGAAGAGGACAGTGAAGGAAATTTGATACTGAAGCCTGAGATTTTATTTCAGAATAATGAAGAAAATTTCTCATTGCAAAAATTTGAGTGATTGTGCCTAGCACAGTGTGGTGAGTCAACCTCAGCTGACTATCCAGCAGCTCTCTCACATCCCTTCCTCAAAAGAATAGGGGGAAAAAGTAGGAAGAAAAAAGTTGTGGGTTGAGATAAAGATGAGGACGTGACTTAACTACCAAGTGAAACAGACTGAAGTCAAATAAAATTAGTTTAATTTATTGCCAATTAAAATAGAGCTGTATGGTGAGAAGCAAAGACAAAACCACTGAAATAAAAACTTCTCCCCTTATCAGGGCAAGCAAGAGGTTTGGTTTTTTTGTTGTTTTTTTTTTCCTAGGATGCTGTTATCAGCAACTTATATAATCAATATTCAAAGAGTGAGTTGGGGGAATTACAACTTCTATTTTCAGTGTTAATTAAACTGATATATTTATTCAGAATTTCACCACTAAAAAAAGTTTCCTATATGCAAGAATGTGCAGTGTGTTAGAAGCGTTTAAGAGTAGTAAAGATTTCCAGTTCACTCCTATAAATGTCTGACTATTTTGGGTTATTTTTACCACTATTAGATTTAGTTTTTTCCTAGAGGAAAAAAAGCATACTAAATGGTATTTAATGCCCAGAGGGAAGCAGCTGTTGTTTTTAGTCTGTCCAGAAATCAGCTAACATTATGATTGAAGCTGAGAGAGGAGGGGCAAACTCATGTGGGAGTAATAACTGTGTGAGGAAACAGGCACTCTCGGAATGAAAAAGGGTAGGTGGGTGGATTATGTGCACATGATGTTGATGGTGCATCTATACCCACAGGAATGCTGAGCTGTTGCACTGCTCTGCTTCATTTCAGGCTTTGATTTTTGTGCACAAGATCACAGAATACCAAAGCAAATCATAATCTTTAGTGACAGCAGGTTCTAGTATTGCCAAGCAAGGTTATTGAAGAGTCCTCATTAAATTTGCTTGCAAATTATTCAAATAATGTTCATATGTATCAGTTAATGGCATGCTACACTGAAATGGTGAGGATGGAGGGGAGTGAGGACAAGACATGTCAGTGCTCAAAGACAATATTGATTCTGATTCGCTAACTTGTATGTCACTGTTATTTCTGTGAATGCACAGTAGATGTTAAACTTGCTCCAAACCTAATATAAACCCATAATTTTTATTCACCTTTTTCTCTTTGTGCAAGATTCTTTGTATGTACACATAAAACACAGTCATGTAACTGTCACTCTCCCTCCCCATGTGGATGAGCCAAGCAGACCTACATTAAACTCCAAAGTAAGAATATTTCATGCAGGGGTTTTCTTTACACCTACACAACTTTACGAAGGGAACTGATCGCAGCAATTTTGCACAGAGAAGAAAAGAAATAAGATAGATGAAGTTACATTTTTTTAGGCAAAGATGGTCTGAGAGCACTCTATCGTCTATGGTGTACATCTACATTGTTGTAGCTTCACATGCAGGCAGTAAGTTACTTGGAAAAAGAAGGATCAGCTAGTTAAGAACTAGAATCCCAAGGCTGATATTAGGAATGCTATGCATATTTTAAACCATGATTATATGAGCTGAAAGAATTGAGGGAAGATGTGCATGAGCAAATAGCATTTTTAAAACTTTGCTAAAGAAGTATCTGTACTTTGGAAGGATGGAATTTCTTTGTTAAAGAAAAGTTCCACGCTTTACACGGAACCTAGACGAAATGAAAAAGCTGTGATGATTTGGTAGATGAAAAGAAAACCCATCAAAATCAATGCACTGCTTTCTTAAAGCTCAGTAGTATTGGTAGTATTAGCTTTTTCTTTACAGTAATATGTATGTTCTGAGTTACAGACATGAACTTACTGGACATTGTTTCAGTCCTGAATGAAATGAGGCTACAATTAGAAATTAATGTGCTTTGAAATGCATTCCATTCTTTAGTGTAATATTCTGAGATACTTATTCTTTTATGGAAATAAACATTGTGACTTCCTAGTTGATGATTTAATTCACTGTTCTAGTGTGATTCCAGAAACTATCAAGTACTTAAGAAAATTTATATGTGCCTAGCAAATGATACTGGAAATGAGTAGTGTAGAAGAAAAATGGCAAGATTTGGTTTAAAAAGGGATTGAGAAACTTCGAGAAGAAAGGTTACGTTCCACAAAAAAAATATGGTTCAAATGAGATGCAAACAACTCACAAATAAATTCATTCTGTAGCAGATTTAATGAGCAGGTAACTCAATAATGGCACTCCAAAGCATTTCATTCTTCAGGTAGCTTGTATTCTCAGCAGAGATGTTTAAAATCCATGGAACTTGAAATCTTGAAATCCTCACTAAGGAAAAACTCTAGGTGAGGTTAGTTTGAGTTCTACTTGTGTATGGAGTGAAAAAAAGATTCTGAAAAGATTTCCACATTTATCTTTATTGTTGTTTTAGTTGATCAAGGGCAACAAGCATTAGCTATAGATTCATAGAGTCATTGAGTGGTTTGGATTGGAACAGACCTTAGAGGTCATTCAGTTCCAACCCTCCTGCCATGGACAGGGTCACCTTCCACTTGAACAAGTTGCTCTGAGCCCTATCCCACCCAGTGCAAATAGGCACTGAGTGCAGCACATGCTGTGCAGCTCATTCAGCATATTCTCTGTCAGATGTACTGTGGGTGCCTTCTCCAAAGCCTGTTCAGTGTGAGGCTGCATGCATGCATGCATGCTGCATGTACCATGATTTATGTGTCCAGCATCCCTAGCTGGATTGCTCAGTACCTGAGAAATTCCAGATGAACAGCCAGATCAGTGATCTAGAAGAAGCTGAAACAGTAGTTTATTATGAGAAGTAGGAGATTTGACTAGAGCACAGCAACGTAGACTGGAAGCTCTCTGAGCAAAAAAGCCTGCCTGCCTGCTGCTTCACCACTTCTGTCCTGCACTGGGATGTATGGAAAATTAAAGCCTCAATACACATAGTTTCCACTGATTTCTCCTGGAATGCTGCCTGTATGTTGCAGATGTCCTCTGTCACTTAACAGAGTCAGTCTTGGTATCAAGACACAAGTTGTATCAGAAAATAGTACACAAACATTATTTCTGCCATACTTCCATTATTTCATCTCAGGTGTGTAACTGTGCTTCTCAGGTCTGTAACTATGTTGCTTACTCCTGAGAGATGTTGCTTATTCCTAACATAACAAAGCACATGAGCTCTGCAAAACCTGCAGCCATCTGTGAGAAAAACAGAAGAGAAAACAGGCCATGGGGACAAACAGTCCCCCAGATGTAATTTCCCAGCTGGGATGTTTTTCAGTGTGGCCCGGTGCCTGGAATTCCCAGTCTGTTTCTGATCTGCAGGTCAGTTTCAAAGCAGTTTTGTAACAAATGAGGCATGTTTATGTGTCCACCAAAAATAGCAGTAGCTAGTAGTTAAAGCTGAAGCCATTCAGCATGGCTGACACAGTCTTCATACTCTTCCTCCTTAATTTCTTGGCCCAATTGTTTGGCAACTTAACGCTGAAAAAACAAAGTTCCTATGTGTGTTTGTTTTGGATAAATATCTAAGCATCGTGCCATTATGACAGCAGTTTTGGGATCTATTTTTTTAAATGTTACATTTTGATTTTTGGAAGCAAGGAATTAAAAATACAGAAAAACAGCTGAGTTTCTAAAGATTTTATTTTCTTAACTACTTTGTCACCATCTGCAGTTTCCTCTTTGTTAGAAATGTAATTTACTTTACTTTGCAGGATGCTGCATTTTATTTTTCTGTTTTGTTACAAATCCTTCAGTTTTAACACATTTCCTTCTTTCCTTGATGAAATATAGCTTACTTTCATCTTTATTCTGTTCAGGTTCTTTTTTGACCACTTCAGGCATGATTTCTATGGCCTAGTTAACCAGAGATCTGTAGAGCATAATCGAAAATGTTGTGATCTTTCACAGTGTCTTCTGGAAGATCTCTCTCACGGTGTTTTAAGGCAGAAAGGTGTCATGGCTTTCACACAGGCCTGACATCGTTACTGTCTTCTTGGGGCAGACTCAATGCTGTGATGCACATTTCCACAACCTGTTTTCTTGTCCTTCAAGCATCCAGTTGGATCATAATATAAAGCCAAGTGATGGGAATGTAGTTTTCTTTCTTGCTAGCACTTCAGTGAAAGGTTCATGTTAATGTTTTTTTATTTGTTTACTTTTTCATAGTGTTCATAGTGAGAGTAATCAATTAACTACCGTGTTTGTAATCAACAGATCATATTTAGATTCACATGAAAATTTTCTTTTAGAATCTCAAAAGTCTCTGCCAAGTGAGCAAGGCTTAAATTATCTTGAAGTAGTGCAGTTATATTTGCTGAGTATAATTCTAAACAACCTATGACTAGGTAATTTATAATAATACTTTTAGCTGAATGAAAAGTCCCCAGAAAGCTGATAAATAGTAAGATGTGCAAATAAGGACGAAAACCAGACAAAACTATAAAGTTGATTTTAAAAGCTTGTAAAGCGTTACTATCCCTTTCTGAAAACTGTAGACAAAGTTTGTCTTTGTTATACTTACGGTAGGTATTGTACATGTTATAGGTCCTAACCCTAAGCAGACCAGGAAAAACCAGCATTTGCCAAGGCTGAGGATCAAGACATGAGGGAGATGCCAGAAAAGAAGATGTGAAGGTGCAATGTTGGGGCAGCACCATGCTCCCCTTGGCATGCCTACTGTAGTTGCAGTGTCCCTGGAGCTCTGGGTTTTGTGGCTTTTTCAAGCCTAACCCTAAGAGGAGCAGAAAAATCAGAATTTTTCAAGGTGAATTTCTGTCTAATGGGTAGTGCCAAGGTGTGAAGGGATCAATGCTGGGGTTGGCATGCCTTTTCTAGTTCCAGTGTGAATGGACTTCAAGGCTCTGTGGTTTTCTCAACACTCACTGTAAGCATAACTCTAACCCTAAGTGCAGCAGCAAAAGCAGCTTCTTCCCTAGGTGCCCAGGACATAAACTGTGCCAGGAAGAAAGCTGTTGAGGGAGCAATCTTTGGGAAGTGGGGTGTTCCTTTTTCAAAATACAATGCTCCAGAACCTACCAAAATGATACCCACTAAAACCTAAGGGAACAAAGTCAAAAGAAGAAACAGGAAAGGAAATTCATGAAAAGAAATGAAAAAAAAAACTTGTAAAACAAAAAAATGGCATGTGGTGCATAAAGGGCAGAGAAAAGAACCAAAGCTTACCGAATTGATCCTCATTGAGATCACAAGAATTCTTCATTTCAGGAAAGGAAATGAAATCTTGAAAACAGAAAAGAAAGTCTTGCAAACACTCTAGAAAGGAGATATGATCAAATAAAAGGCAAAAAAAAAAAAAAAAGAAAATTTGGAAATGGAGTGATTACAAGCCAATGGATTGGGATGAAATGAAGTGCAGTGAAAAGCACCAAAACTTGCCAAAAATATTCTTTCTGAAATATCAAAATCAGGAAATTAAGTCAAAGGAAAAGACAGAAGAAGAGATGGATGAAATTAAATACCTCATGGGAAAAACAATTTTCACCAAAGGGAAAGCAATAAAAAGGCTTGGGATGCCATGAAGTACAGGGAAATGGGCAAAACCTTACTAAATTAATTCCTCATTAAAAAAGCAGATTTAATTTCCTTTCCCCTCCTTTTCAGGAACATTTCCTTTCAGGAGAAGAAATCAATTTCTTCGGAGTCTTTTTGTTGATATTGTTCCCTGATTTTGATATTTCAGTATGGTTAATTTAGGCAAGTGTTGGTCTTTTTCACTGCACTTCATGGCATCCCATGCCATTTGACTGTTTTCTCTTCACTGAAGGTTTGTTTGTTTTTTTTTATTTTAAGTAGGCGTGTCATTTCATCAATATCCTCTCCTATATCTTCATTTGGTATCTTTATTTAATCACCAGGTTTGTTCCCTGGTTTGGGGATTTCAGTATGGTTAATCTTGGCAAGTTTTGGTCCTTTTCACTGCACCTTATTTCATCCCAAACTTCTTGCTTGTAGTCACTCCATTTCCAAATTTTCTTCTTTTTTTCAATTGCATTTTATTTGATCATATCTGCTTTCTAGGGTGTTTGTAAAACTTTCTTTTCTGTTTTCAAGATTTCGAGGAGGATCAATTTGGCAATCTTTGCTCCAGATCCCTGCACTTCATCGCATCCCATGCCATTTGATTGTTTTCTCTTTGGGGAAGATTTTTTTTCCCCCATTAGCCATGTCATTTCATTAGTTACTTCTCCTGTCTTTTCTGTCTCCTTGTTTGACCTTTTCCCTGATTTTGGGATTTCAGTGAGGTTAATTTAAGCAAGTTTTGGTCTTTTTCACTGCACTTCATGCATCCCATCTATTTGGTTGTATTCCCTTCGGTGAAAGTTTTCTTTTTTTTTTTCTTTTTTTAAATTAGACATGTAATTTCATCAATATCCTCTCCTGTATCTTCATTTGGGTTTATTCCTTGGTTTTGGGATTTCAATACAGTTAATTTTAGCAAGTTTTGGTCCTTTTCAATGCATCTCATTTCATCCCAATCCACTTGCT
Source organism: Phainopepla nitens (assembly GCA_013400175.1). Classification (NCBI taxonomy): domain Eukaryota; kingdom Metazoa; phylum Chordata; class Aves; order Passeriformes; family Bombycillidae; genus Phainopepla; species Phainopepla nitens. The sequence goes on along the minus strand of VXBQ01008792.1, from coordinate 22,280 downwards.
TATAGTCACTTCATTTCCAAATTTTCTTCTTTTTTTCAATTGCATTTTATCTGATGATATCTTCTTTCCTGCTAAAATTAACCTTCCTAAAATCCCAAAATCTGGCAATGAGATCAAATGAAAAGACTGGAGAAGATATGCATAAACTACATGCCTGATGAAAAAAAAAATATCTTCACCAAATGGAAAACAACAAAATGGCATGGGATGCCATGAATTGCAGGGAAATGGACCAAAGCTTGCCAAATTGATCCTCATTGAAATTGTGAGATTTCATTTCTTTTTTGGAAAGGAAGAATTTACTTTCCGGAAAGAAATTGAAATCTTTAAGACAGAGAAGAAATTGTAACCAACACTCTGGAAAGGGGATATGATCAAAGGCATTTGTTTTTTTTCAAGCCTTACCCCAATTTTGGCAGAAAAATGAGCATTTTCGCAGGCAGAGATACCCAGCACATGAATATTTTCATAGGTTAATGTGTGGAGGGAGCAATTTTAGTGCAGTGCCATGCTCCCCTTGGCATGCCTTCTCCTGAGCAGTGTCCCTGATCTCTGGACTTTTGAGTTTTCTCTACTTTAACTCTAAGAATCACCCTAACCCTTAGGAGAACAGTAAAATCAGGCTTATTGTGAGGCTGAGATGTGCAGCACATGAGTGATGCAGGCTCTCTCCCTTCAGAGGTACACCTAGGTTTGTGGCAGCTGTGCCAGAGCTGTCTGTTCTGCTGCAGCTGCAGCACCATCATGCTTTGGCCATTTTCAGAGAAGGACGGACGCATGTCATTGGTCTATCTTCATCATTCCTTAGCTGGTGTAGGATTTTTCTTATCTGATCTGGTAGAAATGAGACTGGCAAGAGAACCAGATGGTTCTAGTACCTTTGTTGCAGCCTTTTTCTTTTTTCTGCTACTCCTTATAATAAGACGATACCATCTTTGGTAATATAAAGTAGTCTCTGCAGCAGCACTCAGCAAACTTATTTCAGAAGGTAGAAGTGTTTTGGCTTCAGGGGCCAATGCATATGTTAATGGCAATGCTAAATATTGTCCATTGTTTCAGAGTCGATTGCATATGTTTGTTTTTACTTTCAAACAATAGGCAATGCCCCAGGGTTACAGTGCATATGCTGAATGGGTCCTCAGAATGAGAAAACATTATTTGTCAAATGACTTATTCAGAAAATACCAAACTGAATGAACTCATTTGAACAGCTCTATTATGCTCCCCTGGTGTGCTATTCTTTAAACAGAAGAACCTTATTAGTGTAACAGTCACTCCAGGCCCAAGATGTTAATGTTTTCTTTGGCTCTGAGTTGGAATGTACATATGTAGGAAACATTTTCATTTTCTAATTATTACAAATGATGTTCTGTTCTTTACAAAGAGAACTATTTTCAGGGGAAAAAGTTATGTTCAGGAAGAAACCAAGTAAACATTTTTTACTTAAGTTTTCATTAGAATAACTAAAACAAATTGACCAGGCTCATTGGATTTAATCAAGCCATGACTATAAACTTGGAAAAATACTCAGTAACAGATTTTCTGCCTGTAAGCTGTATTTTAACTGAAAATAGATAGTCATTGCTAGATTGCTACACTGCATTTTGCTGTTTTATTAGGCTATTTATTAGACTATAGTATGTCCTTATATCAATCTATTAAATTTGCTCTTTTAAAGAAAAAATGCTAGGTGACAGTTGAGGCTATGTTATGAGGTGTGTATTAAATCCTACAATCTTTTGTACACAAAGTTTTTCTTGATCACAGAATCACAGAATATACTGACGTGGAAGGGACCCATCAGGATTATTGAGTCCAACTCTCCCTACACAGGACAACTCAGAGAGTAACACCACGTGCCTGAGAGCATTGTCCAAATGCTTCTTAAACTCTGTGAGGTTTGGTGCTGACTACTCCCCTGGGGAGCCTGTTCCAGTGCCCATCCACCCTCTGGATGAAGAACCTTTTCCTGCTATCCAACCTAAACCTCTCCCAATGCTGTCCCTGATGCTCCCAGGGCATGCTTGTCCCTCCTGGCTGCCAAGGCACAGCTGACTCATGTTCAAGTTACCATAGACCAAGACCCAAGGTCCCTTTCTACAGCACTGCTCTCCAACCTCTCACTCCCTACTATATACAGACAACCAGCCCCACCCTAGGTGCAGAATCCTGCACTTTCCCTTGTTGAACTTCATCTAGTGGGCAATTAATTGCCCATCTCTCTAATTTGTTGAGGTCTTTCTGCAGGGCTCTCTGCCCTAAAGGGAGTCGACAGCTCATCCCAATTCAGTGTCATCAGTAAAGTTAGTATTCCCTCAAGTCCTGCATCCAAATCATGTATGTCTTTGGTATTGGATGGCCAGAGATTTTAACAGTGAAAAATCAAACCTTCAGATTTTAGAGAAGTAGACCTCAGCTTATTCAGAATAGTACCGTCCAAGAGTGATATTCCTTCCTGAGCACAGAAATTAAAATTTGTTTTTGAAAGTATCTCGTGGTTCATTTACACATCTAGACAGCATTCATGCAGACTTGTAGCATAGGCATACAGAACTACACATACTAAAAGTCAACAGCTGTTTTTTTCTGATCAAACTAGTCCCTAAATCATGTGATGTCACTACAGCTGGTTGTGAATGCAGAAGGAATGCAATCAACAGCAAATAGCTGTAATATGAAGATTTTGTCATATGCTTTATTTTTGGCTATTCTGAGCTGAGTACGTCATTATACCAGTTATATATAAGCAGGTTGTGTTTTAAACTGCTGAACAATTCGAGAAGCAGACATAGACTTATCCACAACAATGAATATATGCTGTATCTTCACCGGAAGCTATTTCAGATTTTACTAGGTTGCTAGTATGTGTCTGACACTCAAGGAGTCACTGCTCATAGGTTTGGTACATACATTACAAGAAAGTGTGTGTCAAAAAATGTGTCATACATGCATTGTTACTCTGACTTGTTTCCATCACCCTGAAATGTTTATATGCATGGCTTTAAAACATGGTAGCATATCTAATCAGCTTCAGTATAGTAATTTTTATTTATTTATTTTATTTTTTAATTTTGTGTCATATCTATTAGATTCTTAATATCAGTCTATCTCATCTGACCAGAAGTTACACAGCAGTATGTGCTCATAGCCAGGACAATTCCTTGGGTAAGAGCAAAATTTTTAAAGCTTCTGAAACTGAAGTATATAGTGAGCCCTGGAACTCTATATTTAATTTTATGTTGGACAGCTCTGGCCAGAAGAAATGTCACAAAATGAAACTGGACATTAAATTGTGGCATAGACATTACAAAGCCATGAAGGCAATATTGTAACAGAAAATAACCATGTTCATCTGAAACTTGGATATAGTCACTTTCTGCTTAAAATATTAACTGAGAGCTGGTATTATTACCAGAAAACTTGTTAGGAGTAAAAATCCTTTGGGTTTGACTTTGCTTGTTCGTGCTTTTAAGAACCCTTTATTTATTTTTTATCCTTCTTAAATTTGCATATTTTTAAATGTGAAAAGGATAGGAGCTATATACAAAGCTATTTTGCTATTTTCCTTATTCTTTCTCTTTACATTTCATTGTAAGAAATAACTAAGAGATAAGCTGCATTTAGTCATATGAGCACCCAGAGCACTAAATTCACAGATTATGGTTCCTTATCCATATGGCATTGCTTTTCAGTCATGGTTTTTGGACCAGCTTAATATTTAATTCATGAACAAATAGATGTGATAAACAACAGAACAACAGTTTCCAGATGTGCATCATTTCTGTTTCTTTTCTAGAATATGAAGATAGATAAACAGAGTATTTGTTCACTTTGGACAATACCTAAAATAGCACTCTGGCATCTAAGGTATAGCTTAAGTGAAATTTAGGTACCTAAATTCCGGAGAACTATCCAGGAAAAACAAAACCAAATAAATCCTCCCCAAAAAAACTGTTCACTTTATTTCCTGAATGCAACAAACTGCCATTGCTACAGCTCATACAGAAGTACTACTTTATTGGCTGAGCTGCCTATCCCCTCCCCATGGAGTATCCAGACGCAATGTGTACTTCTGATGAAGTCTCTTGGAGTGTGCTTGCTGCTATATATCCATGCTTGGCTAAAATAAGTAGAAAGAATAAGTCAGAAATAAGTAGTGACAGCCAACCTTGGGACATGAAAATAAAGGTCCAAGCATTTGTTTTTAAATTCAGAAAGTGTCCAGGTTCTGATTTCCAATTTCAAGAAGATGCTGAGCTGCAGTCCAGAGCCCTTAGTGTTTTAGGTTGGTTATCCTAGATGTCCAAGTGTTCCTTTGGGAACACTTCAACAATTTAGGCCTATGTAGCCTATGACAGTCTGTACTTAGAGGAAGATGGAGGATGATGTCAGCAGGAAAATAAATTCAGTTTCTCTATAATTTTGCTCTTTAACCCTATCAAAGCTTTTTTTTTTTT
>VXBQ01008792.1:0-17800 GCA_013400175.1 Phainopepla nitens | reverse complement strand
TTTTTTTTTTTTTTGGTTCTTTAGCAGCCAGAGTATATGAAAGGCTATTAGAAAGAAAATATGTGGGATGTGGGATAAAGGATGCTGGGGAAATGCAGGCCAAACAATAAACAGTTACAGGAATGTCCTTCAGTCAGAAACTGTAAGTCATCATCTTGTGAGGGAAAATAAGTAATCTGGCCAAAATTAACAAGAACATGAATAAAAAGGGGAGGAGACTTAATATGGAGGTTAGAAGCAAATGCATAGAAATGGGTTGAGAGTTTGGAGGACTGTATATTGAGTAGCTCAATGAACCACAAGATGGTTGAGTCCAACATTTAACCAATCAGCATTTCTCCAACTAGACCACAGCACTAAGTGCCATGTTCAGTTGTTTCTTGATGCTCCCAGGAATGGTGACTCCACCATCTCCCCGGACATTCCATCCCTATGCCTGAACATCCTTTCAGTGAAGAAATTCTTCCTGAGAAGTCAAGTACATTGTCATCCTGTAGCAATGACTGGCAGAGACTATCTCATAAGCTTTCTGTCTGCAAATTTGATCATGCTTGAAGGTATTAAATGTGTCAATAAAACCTGTTATTGTCTCAACTTAGTATGGCAAGGAAGGGAACATGCCTCAGTCAGATATTTTAAATAGAAATCTCAAAATGTTCAGTATCCTACATCATAGTAAAATGTGTCCATTTGTATCTGGGATATTTAAATTCCAAGGAAGGAGATTACATTGGGAAAACTGTGTAATTCCATGTGTGTTTGGTAACGTGCTGAACTTAGGCTATAGTTTGCAACTATGAATTTGTGGAAGTCAGGGTTGTGCTTCAAATTCTAAACCTGTTGTCCTTCCTGGGAGCTCTGACTGATGAGTTCTATTAAATCCCATCAGCTTCCTTGCGTCCAGTGGTCTGGCCAATCTCTTCGCTGGCAGTTACTTTCTCCAATCTCCTCTTACCAGCTGGCAAAAGAGAGTGTTTACTTGTATTTCAGACATTGTAGTTGAGTTGATGATAGTGTCTCAGCTTAAATTGCTGGTATGCTTGTGCTGATGTGCCAAATTCTGCCGCTAGAGCAGCCAGAACATGGGCAAACATCTCCTTCTACATCCTCTGCTGTGGGGCAGTACCTTTGACAGCAAACTTTGGGATGGAAGGAAGGGAGAGGGAAGAGGAGAAAGGAGAGGCAATAAAAATCTTAAACCACTTCAGAAGGCAGAAATTTGCTGCATCAGGTTATACTCTACAGTATATTACCTGAGGTATTGTCATCCATATCTTTTTAATGCTGATGAGGGCCATATTTCATACCTGGAAAATGCATGTGCAGCAGAGAGGCCCTGAGTATTGCAGTACTATTTTTTCCTCCCTGATGCCACCAAGGGCTTTCTGAAAATGAGAAGCTATCAAATTACATGGGGATTTGGCCAACCATGTATTCCAAAATAAAGTATTTCCATCCGACGTAGTGTTGAGCCAGTTTACTAATGGAGACTACTTTGTCTCTGCACATTGTCCTAATAGAGCCAACTGACATGTTTTTGCCGTTGGAGAAGGACAAGGTTTAAAAAGAAAATTCAGAATTTGTCCCAAATATTTATCTGGGTCAGAGAAAGGCTGAATGGTTTATTTTCTCTTAGTGATGCAGGATTTTGCATTAGAACAGAACATTTTCTTTTATTCCATTACTTTTCTTGTCAGATACTTTTTATCATAGTCTATGTTCTCATACAATTTCATCACCAGATTTTAAAAAATATTCTAACACATCTGGTAAGATTTGCTATAACTATCTCTGTTTGATCTTCTCAGTTTGAGAAATTGTTCTATTTGAATATCTACACTTGGGTTCAATGTCTTCTACTTTCAGGAGTACTTTGTAAGCTGCTACAACTCTAACCTCAAGCTCAGTTAAAAATGTATCTGTACAAGGCTCATGGAAGTTACATGATTGCTCCCCTCTTTGCCTGAGTGATTATTTGCTGAATATGCATCTTTAATTTCTGCTCATTCAGCAGGACTTCTTATCTGATTTAAGTGAGTGCATGCAAGTTCATGAACCAGATTTAATAGTTCCAGAGTCTTGAATTGGTCTTCATAGTTGGGTGGTGGCTGAGTCCAACAGCAAATGTAGGGGCCTTGCATTGCAAACAAAACCCCCACTTATTTCCTGCCATGGTTTAAGCCCAGCTGACAAAAAAGCACCACACAGCCACTTGCTCGCTCCCCTCTGGTGGGACTGGGGAAAGAATCAGAAAACTAAAAGTGAGACAACTCATTGGTTGCTATAAAGATATCTTAACGGGTAAAGCAAAACCTGTGTGTGCAAGCAAAGCAGAATAAGGAATTCCTTCACTCCCTACTGACAGCCATGTGTTCAACCATCTCCAGGAAAGCAGGCTTCCTTCACTCCTAATAGTGACTTGGGAAGACAAATACCATCACTCCAAATGCCTCTGCTTCATTCTTGTTTCCTCTAACCTTTTTGAACTAAACATGATGCCGCATGGTGTGGATTATCCCTTTGGTCCTTTGGGGTCAGCTGTCCCAGCTGTCTTCCATCACAGTTGTTTCTTGTGCACCCCCAGACTATTGACTAATGTGGCAGTGTGAGAAACAGGAAAAAAAAACTAACATCTAATACCATATAGCATGATTAGGGACCCAAAATCCCTGGAGGGTGAATTCCAGGAATCAGATGCCCCGGATGCATAAGGGGATGTTCTGGTCGATATTTTATGTAACACCAAAAATGATTTAACAATGAAGAAAGTGAAACATGCAGCATCCTATTTGAGGTGAGAAGGTGTCAGGATCTCCATGATGAAAGGATATATTAAGATAAATGCAGGCTTGGAAAATGTAAAATAATAGAAAAATACTAAAAAATTACAAGAGATGAGATGTCATTGACAAAGGCTTTAGCCTGTCAGTTCTTGAGTTAGTGGTCTTTCAAACCTTACAGTAGTATTATATTGAGAATCTAATAAAACTTAAGCAAAGTTTTAAAACCTATAACATGGACCCAAACAAAACAAAAAACCTTTTTTTAATCAGTGGGTTTTTTTAATTGTAACATACTCACTTTTGTATTGTCCCAAAGCATCTGCTTCATGTCAAAGCATTCCTTGTAATACATTGGAAGGTAATTTCAGATCCTTGAAACAATCTGGAACAATGCAAAGACAAGAAGTTAAAGGAAAGCCATTTTATTCAAGTTACGTATTCTGTCATATTTAGTTACCATATGGGATACTTCCTTCTGCTTTACATCACTCTTAATTAGATTTCTCTATCCCATTTTGTCTTCTCCATCTCCCTCTTTGCTTTTGTCTCCTGTCACAAAGCTGAAGTTCTGTGTTACCAGCGCTTCTCTTTTCCATACCTATATATCTCCAGAAATACAGGCCAAAACCAACAGATTTATCACAGCCTTAATGACAGCTGGCTGCATGCTGAGTGAATTCTTAAATTCCACAAAACTACTTTCCTTGCCAAAACATGTGGAGTTGCAGCAGTCAACATTTTATTGGGACCGTTATCTCCAGATGAAGAATGACTCTGCTGGAAAAAATTATTTGGTATCAGTTATAGAACTATTTTTAGCTTCTTGTTTGGTGAAACTTCAGAAAATATAATTAGCCATATGTTAAGAGATGTTCTTCACATCTTAAAGTCTATTTTTTGCAAACCACATTTAAGCACTATCTCGTCTACAACTTCACACTTGGAATCTGAAAACATGGTGGGGTTTTTATGAGAATGTGATTCTTCATATTTCTTTTGGTATATGTTTGTGTTTATGAAGACTGTAGAACTGGAAGTACTTAAGACTGAAATCTTCCTTTTGTTTATATGAGAAGATTAGTGCAGGTAATGGTACTGGAATCATCCCCTACTTCTGTCACTTATGAACTTCAAGCCTAGCACTGGGGCAATGGTGTTCTCATAGGCAGAAAAGTAGAGCAGGTCAGAAACATTCATTCTCCCCCACAAGTATTATAGTGAAAACAAAACAAGATTACTTTAATCAAAAATGTACACAGAAAATCTTAAGGATTTGTCAAAATTAAGAGCTTCTAAGTGAAAACAATTTTTTTCCCAAATGAAATCTAAACGAACTGTCAATTTTAAATTGGATTAAAACAAATTGAAAGATTAAATGGTATCTATTTGGCTAAGTCTTGGTATGGAATTATCATGAGTCCAGTGCCTCATGATACCACCGTGTCCCCCACATCAGAACTCGTGTTTGGCCTACTTTTCCCATAATACAATTTCAGTTTCTTCTCAGGAAGTTTTCTGGGAAATAAAGTTCAGTTTTTGCTGCCCTGAAGAGGCAGTTTGGACTATCTGAATTGGATAAATGTCACTTTTCTATTTCTATTTAAAGAAGAAAAAGAAAACTTTTGCTAGAATAGTAAGGTTGGAGTTTTATTTTTCTAGCCGATGGAGAAGTTTTCTTTGGTTCCTCTCTGATTACAGGTGGTCTGATTCAAACTTCTCATTCTTTCACAAAGTTGCCAAATAGAAGAAGAAGTTTTCTTGCAACATCGTAGTCCATGTCATGGATGGAGCAGAGTGTACAAATGCTAGAATGAAGGGAGAGAGTAACATTTGGGACAGTTTCACACTGAATGGTCTGAGCAAAGCTTGCAATACAAGCAGAGCTTCTGTAACCTCTGTGGTTTCTATCCCAGCTGTGCTCAGAGTAAATTCTATGTAATTAAAAGTCAAGCCTCTTGGCTATAATAATTTAAAACCCAGTCCCTATGTTCTTGTGTTTCCACATATTTGTATTGATGGCAAACTGTTGTCATTCTGCTTGATCTTACTCTCACTGACTTGTTTGGCCTGCTTTTTTCGGTTGACCTCATTGCCACTTGAAACACAAAACATTTAGATTGCTGATGATCTGTTTCTAGCAAGGTTAAAGAAGGAGATATAACACCATTTATTGACAAGATTGAAAAGTGTATGTCACCCTTATTTTCAGGTTGTTCTTGATGAAAAGCCTTGTTGTCCCTACTGGAACCATTTTTTTCAAACAACAGTGGCAGTTACCTTTCAGCTCATAGTGCTTAAGAGAGTTTCTGAGCCCTTAAACAAAGATAAATATATAGATTGTTTCTGAGGCAACTCTGTTAATGGTAATCCACTGAGATGAATTTCAAGATTACTACAAATTGTTTCATGGCTGTCTCATGGCTCAATATTGAGTGAGTGACATCACACTGTGTGAAACAGTGTGATAGAATACAAGAATCTAGTTAGAATAGCATAAAGCAATTTGAGGAGAAAGTAGCATGTTTAATCACATTTCATTGAGTATTGAAATCAACTGAGTCACTTTATAGAGCTTTCAAAGCATAAATAGCATGAATGTCGATCATTCAACTGGGTTTTTATCAGTAAAAATTAGTAATCAAGGGTGTTTTTTCTATAGTTACAGGAATCAACTTATTTAAGTGAATGTGGTTTTTTGGTAGAGTGTTAGTATAGCTGAGATGGAGGATTTATTTGTTTTTATGGCAGGATTAGATTAAGTTAGCTGTTTCACTTAACCTGTTTCTCAGTAGCTAAAGGTTTTTCCTAATTTTACAGATTACATTTTCCTAATTTTGCAGATAACTTTAATTACAGAAAAATTCATTGGTTTAATTAAAAATAATTAAATAGAATAAAACTTCCTCTGCATAAAAATATAACTTTATGTTTATTTTATAGTCAAAGAGTAGGTAGGGTGTTTTATTTTCTTTGTTTTCTATAAACATTCAAAACAACAAAACTGGACTGTTTGCTTATTGCAAATAATACGTTTCCTACAATACTACTAAATACTTAACAATTATTCTCATAATTTCCAAAGAAATTTAATTTGTTATGTTTCTTTTGTGCTCACAGAACAATCTAATTCTTATGACCTGTAAATTTAAATGGTTTTTAAACCATTTTAAATGATTAAGCGTTTGCCAACTTTTAATGACTTGATTTGCCTCTGATTAGCTTACCCTGTACGACTTCACTGGTAAACAAAATTATATTTTTAATTCAAAATGCGTGCTAATATGATGTAGATGATCACAGGTCTGGAAGAAAAAAAGTGAATCTAGCGTGGATTTTTTTTCTTTCCCTGGTATCCAGATTTAAAGCTTAGTAAATATTATGAACAAATGACTGCTTAGAAATTGTTTTAATTTGAAAACTCAAGAGGCATAATCCTATCCCCCTTCAGAATACATTTAATGCTGAAATTCCATATTTAGGGTCATGTTTTTCCTTTACTGGTTCCATTAATGTCTTTGAATAATGGCTTCCAATGTGTAATCTAATTATTGCGTGGAATAATGGGGAAACTGGCCCATTGTCATAGATCAGGTAGGAAATTGATAAAAGAAGGATAAAAGTGAGTTATATGGGGCATGGGAGCCTAACTAGGAATGTTGAAATAATGGAATTGGTTAATTTTTGACTGAAAACAAATGACATCTACACAGTGAGTCCTGTTAAGTAGTTGCTGTGATTTGGGAGTGTTACTGCCCAACTCAGTGCCCCCACCAAGACTCTCCAAACCACACACTGCTGTCTCTCATTGCCCCCTTCTCCCCTCCTCTTCCCAGCTAGGGTGGGATGGAGAGAATTATCGGAGGTAAGAAGGGCAAAGATCAGATTGAGATAAGAACAATTTACTGGAAACAGCAATGAGAAAAGAAAATGAACAGTAACAGCGACAAAGCCAATGACAGACGGTACAGGAAAAGAAACAAGTCACACAGAAAACCTGCCCAATATTAGACAATATAGGATGGCTCCCTCTGCCATATTTACTTGACCCTGCTCCCAAGAAGAGCATCCCTTTCCCCTGCCCCCAGCAATGATGTGAGGTAGTACAGAATAACCTCACGGTCCCCTCCCAACTACTGAAAAAATTAACCCTGGCCAGAGCTAGAACAGTAGTAGAACTTGCAGAAGCTCTAGTACATGGGATATTTAAAACTGAGCAGGACAGGGAAAAATGGATTTTGGGGAATTGGTTTTTCACTGGCAAAGCGGTGGACTAGTGACCTCTTATCTCGTAAGAGCCTTTAAGTCTGTTTGAACAAATACTTGGAATTCCATATGTCCTTTGGTCCCACTTGGACTTCTTTTGTATCTAGCAGTGGGAGATCAATATCCTGTGAAAGTGCTTGACAGTAAATGCTTAATTTTCAGCCTTTCTTACTGGACAGTTAAATCTCAGTATATGTAGAGTCACATTATGCCTACTTGTTTACTTGCAGTAGAGAGAAGGAGAGAACTCAGAAGTCAACTTGTCCCATGGATCACAAAGAACGCCTAAAATTGGCCAGCAGCACAGGGAGTTTCAAATGGTGGGAAATAGGCAATGACTTCATTGATTTTTTACATTTTGAGTTCTAATTATTTGCGTTTTTTGTCTTTTACAGACCATCTGAAAGGAAAGATAATCCAGAGGCAGATTCAGAGAGCAGCTCTAGGTAAGAGCATAACATTTCAGATACGATACAACAAGGACAACAAGCTCTCTCCCAGGGGCAGAATCTGCTTCTGAGGCAGGTTGTATTTTCTATGACAGTTGTTTGGCACAGTATTTCTACAATAGTCCATGCTACAAAGAACATGGACTCTGTCAACTCTGCCTGAAATTTGACTGAAAAGGCATCTGATTTTATGTGTGGTGAGAAAAATAATACACAATTCTTACAGATTTGGGAGTTTGCTTTCCAATTAGTCTAATCTGAATTCCCATTAACAGACTTTGATTTGTCCTGAGGCTGAGCTAGTAGCCATGTTGCCACAATCTAACATTCTCCTTAATTTTTCTCATTCCAAAGGTGACTGTAGGCATATACAGTTCATTTCTCTTGCATCTAGTTATTGAATTTGAGAAGTTATTTTCTTGCAGTTTCTGTTGACACAGCTGTAAAGCTAAAATTGTCTAAGTTGTTCACAAAAGTGTAAAGTCATCCAAATTTGGTTTATGATGCTTTAAGCTGACTCCGCTGACTTTGAACTGAAATGACCTAGGAGTGTTCATAAGAGAATTCCACTTTGGGGACAGTAAACTTCAGCCAAAATCTGACAGAAAAATTCTGGTGCAGTCAGTTTAGTTCCCCCCTCATTTAGATCCATAAAAGAATCCCAATATGCCGTAATGGGCCTACTTCACATAAAAGATGGAGGTCACTCAGACCAGATTGCAGCTGATACATGTATTTCTATGTATACATAACATAGGGAACATTTGTCTCTTAATAAGAGGGAGAAACTTTGGGGACTATTTTTGCTTCCAAAAGTCAGAAGATTAGGTTACTTCAAAATAACAAAACTGTTTCTCTTTCTAATTTACCCATGCATCTCAAGCTTTGGTGATGATGTTATTGTTTCATACTTTTATAATTTTTTATTTTTATTTAAAAATCAGCACAAAAAATAATTTTGTGTCTATGTCAATAAAGCCCAGGAATCAAACTAAGTTGATTTTTATCAGGATGAGAAGGGGAAATGAAGGACTTGTTGATCTCTTCTTGCTGTTATCCAGTGACAGGCACATGTGAAAGGTTCAAAGCTGCATCAAGGGAGGTTCAGACATGATATTAGGAAAAGATGGTTTACCAAGAACAGGCTTCCTTGACAGGTGATCAATGTCCCATACCTGACTGTTTAAAAAGTATTTGAACACCTTGGTTTAATATACTTTTGGTCAGCCTTGAAGAGGACTAAATGACTGCTGGGAGTCCTGTCCAACTCTTCCCCTTCCCTGCCCTCCCCTTCCTCCTCTGAAGTTCAATTTAAAGGTGCTTTCTCCAGAATAACATGGAATTTTTTTCTTTTATTCACGCCAGGTTTGAATACCATCTATTTAGTAATTTTTTTAACACTCTTACAAGTTACATCAAGGTGAATCATAGCAATGCTGTTTATGAGAATTCCTTATTCCATGTTTTGAAAAATGAACTAATATATTCTAAATAATATTCTGTTTCAATCTGAATTATAATATCTGGTCTTATACACTGACTTTTTTACTACATAGAAAAATTGTGTTTGAAATGCTGTTTTCAGTAACTAAGCTGCTTTTCATAACATAGGTAGGTATAATTTTTCATGTCCTGAGGAAGTGCCGTAGTAGTGACTTTACCAGCTACACATTCACAGTGTGAATATTCTATTGGTATTTTACCTCATAGCAGGCAACTGTGTGGTTTTGTCTTTTTGTTTTAAGCATTTCTATCTGCTTATTCTCACTAAGTCTGGACCGCACAAAGCATTTCCCAGTTTTAACATTATTATTTTAAATACTCTGGATATTTAAACTTCATATTTATTTTATGTGTTGGGGAGTATTATTTGCCTGCCTGCCTTTCTGGATAAATGTTCTTTCAAAGAGTAACAGGTGCCAAGTCTCCCAGGAACTTCTTGATGATCAGAATGTCATGAAGATAGTTTTAAATGAAAACTGCATGGTCAAAAGTCTAATTAAGGGTCTGTTGAAATCCCACCATGAAATAAAACACACCATTGTTTCAACTAGAAACCAAGTTAACATCTTCCAGCTGCCTTTTTTTTCCTTCCCTTTAACTTAAAGCATTTTATGGTTAAAACTCTTCAAGAAACTGTTCTAGTCAGATTTTGAAGAGTGTAGATCTGTTTCCCTTATGGTTGTGCTTAAGATGTGGATTTCTTTTTGAAGGAAAACACCACTACTTAGCCCATTGCTCTTAGCTATCTCTTCTAAAACACCATATGCTGGGAGTTAAAAAAGGACACAAAGAGATGGGAGGAATCATCAAAATACAAGGGATGCTCAAAGTTTGTCAGTACACCACCAGAAACATTGGATACTTTATGTAAATTTGCAAGGATTCGTCTCAGTGTGCCTTTCATCTTGAACTGCAAAAAATACCTTATGCAAATAAATTATTTAAGTTATCTTTATGAAGATCTTTCAGAGCGACACACTAAACTGCATTTTTAGGTAGGATTTAAAGTTCTTTTTGCATGCTTAACTGTACTTTGGGAATATTTAAGATGAAAAAATGTGCATACTGCTTAAGTATTGACAGCAAAAACATGCTTCTGGTTGGAAAAGATGGGAGAAAAGAATGAAAGAAAAGCTTTTCCTGGGGTTTGCAGTGTTGTAGAAGAAAAGTTGTTGTTTTATTTGATTCTAGTGAAGCGTTATCTTATGATGCTTTGAAGTAGTATTTCTGTAAAATGCAGAGCCTGATGGCAAAACCTTTTTGCTTCTGAGGAGGTTTGTTAGGAGTCAATTACTGTCCATCTCTGTTGTCTTTGTAAAGCTACTTGAAATTTTAAAAAAAGGACAGATGTGGGTCTTTGTGAGGTATTTGCGTCCCTTGTACAGATTTCAGTATTAAGGCACGGTTTTATCAATATTTTATTGAAATACTGCAACCAAACCAAACAAGAATCACACTTGTTTTTCCAGGTTTTGTAACTTGAGTTTTAGAAATAAGATTCTGTATTTCTGATGTTATTCAAAGAACTGTTCCCAATTTATTTTTTAAGCAAAATTCCCTTGAAAAACTGATTCCTCATAAAAAAATGAAATGACGAGGTGAGTCAGAAAAAACAGATATGTTTCCATCTCTGAAAATGCATACCAGCATTTGATTTAGTGTGGCAAATGCCTACGAGCAAAGATTTTTGCATGTTATTTTCATATTTGGATTTGTAACACATATTTGGTTTTAAGCAAATATAGGGAAATTTCTGCTTATCTTTCTTCCCTTTACAGCTTTATCTGTACCATCTTTTCCTACATTTTCAAAGCCAGATGCATGTTCTAAAGATGTTAGTATCAGTCTATGCCCTTTTTCATTCCTTACTGTGTATTTCTTTATAGCATGTTTCATTCTGCTTACTTTCCTTTCCTTGTGTAGAAGTGAATGAACGTGACCAGCACAGAGTAGAGCAGGGACAGACAGTGCTGTGTAATGAATGCATCAGGGTATTCCTGCAGGAGTATTCCAGCCAGTCTTAGGAAAGGATTTCAAGCAATGATTCCTCCAATGCTTGTGATGTTGCCACTACCACATACCTGATACCGGGATGCGGATATGTTGCATGACACATTTCTGCATATCAGAAGAGTTACAAAGGGGAACTGCTACTCCCAGTTGTCCAGAGTGTCAGATCCGAGAATCACAGAATGATTTGGATTGGAAAGGAAGTTTAATGATCATCCAGTTCAATCCTCCAGCTGTAGGAAGGAACATGTTTCACTATATCAGATTGCTCAAAGTTCCATCCAACCTGTCATTGAACCCTTCCAATGTGGCTCATGCCATTAGAAATGCAGGTCCACCATGGTTTGTACCTGCTCTGCATACAAGGTGTGTATATATATATATAAGGTTCAGGAAGTGTATGGTGGTCCTCTCTGCAACCATTGCAGACTCTTCCAGACATATATAACATTAATTAGTCCAATAATTATGACTGGCTTGAACTCATCTGTTGTGATCGGTTTGAATGGAAAGCACATAGCACTTCCAAACTGCTGGTTTGCATCAGAGTTAATCTGTTCTTTAAATAAATCCATATTTAAATAAAATGAGCTTGATTTCTTTCACTGCTTTACATCTTGTAACTGAGATGACATTTAACTTTTTTCATATGAAGCAAAAGAGTCTTGATCTGTACTAATACCATGAAATGAAGAGACACAAGTGTTTTCAATCATGAAATGACAGAAGCTGAGGAAACTGGCAGTTTGTGTTTTCCCACACAAATCCAGCACAGTCCATGGAGAATAATAGATGGCCTGTTTTAAGACTGTCATTCTTGGTGATGAAAAATGATATCTTATGTATGGGCTAAATAAAGCACTTTAGAGAAATAATCTGAAGTCCATAATTTAAAGGAGGTTTTTGTTGTTATTGTTGTTGGTTGGTTTATTTTGCTTGGTCGAGTTTGGTTTTTTATTGCAAGAGATATGGCAAATGTCCCCAGTACTACCAGGCATCCAAGGGCTAAAATATGCTAAAGAGCAGTGCAGTCAGTTTGCAATGGCCTCAGACTGAGGGAAAGATTTCTCTTAGGAGTTCACAGTTTTGATATTCACAATATTTCTGTGTGTTATGTTCTTTTGTACATTTGCACTTGAAACATCAAGCAGCAGTGGTGTTTTTGTGCAAGTTCTTGTGTGTGCAACACACTGATTTTTATTCCTAGGGTGACCTCTAGTGGCATCAAGGCTGTATTCTTTAAGGATGAGTTTAATTTCTTTAGTCTATTTCAAAAGAAATAGGAATTCTGAGTGACAGAAAGCTGGTAAGATTGTGCTTGCTAAAAGGGACGTTTATTTTTCATTTTTGCTGAGACAAAGCTACGAATACCACAGCTGGATGAAATTTAAAACCAGTACCTCTTTGCCTTTTTTAAGAGTTTTACTCTGCCAAAGATACTTTTGAATTTGCTTTGTAGAATTATTGTAACATATTAGGTACTTTTAGAAAAATTTACCAAATCAGTTTTTAATCAAATGCTTGCAACAGTAAGGGACAATTAATTTTGAAAATATATGAAAGTAATTTGTTTGGACATTACAAGTTGTTAGACTTTATCCTTTGGTAACTTTGAAACTACATACCATAACAAACTTACTCTCCTAGTTTTGCACGCTATTTTGCGCTTCAAGTCAGCATAGTTAATGTCTAAAACTACAGGCTCTTGAAGAGTTTTTTTTTATTTTTGTATCTACCAAGTTTTTCTGTAAAGATGATCATAACCAGGAAAAAAGCCATGGATTCAAAGCAGCAGCTAGACAAGCTGCAATGATGTCCTTGTCACAGTTCATGAGGTTTCTTCTTAGGTAATATGTTTTGGAGTTTTCCCAGTATTATATAGGAATTAAGTTTAAAACTGTAGGAGTGTGTTCTAATAAGAAGACACTTCTTACACGTGTCCCTTCAGACCTCAATCTCACACAGACCTTTCTTTCCACAGGTTTCTCTCCAGTCCTTCTAGGGTGTTCTGTAGGGGTTTTTTTGCTGTATTTTTTCTTTTACTCTTTTTAGCAGGATTTACTATGTCCAATATTAAATTCTAGAGGCAAGCATGAGTCTTCTTTTTTGGTTTGTCTTCAAGAAAGAGAACACTGATATTTACTGGAAATCTTTACAAATATGTCCTCCTGAACAGTCAGAGAAAATTCTGAGATTACTTGTGTGTTCCTATTAAGCTTCTCATGTGACCCACTCAAATCCAGCTATCAGATCTCAGAAAAGAGCAAAGATATTTTTGGATCAAGTAATATTTTTATTAGGAGTCATGAACTTGTAGCACAGCTACCCAGTACTCAGCTTTATTGACATTGACTTTTGGCATTTCACTGTTGTTGGAACAGCTTGCAGTCTCTGTAAGCTTTCTTGTAGTAAGTATTTCTTCTGAAATAATGAAAAGTTCAGTGTGAGTTTTATTATTATTTAGAAACTCCTTCTGGTGTCTAACAAGATAGAATCTGGAGATGAAGCTTTCAGTTCTCTAATTCGATCTATTAAAATAAGATATTAAGATTTTTTGAGGGTAGTTACCTATTGAAAAAATCATCAAAGAAGTTTGCAGGATCTCTGTTCATGGAGTTTTCATAATATGTCTGGACATAATCTGATACAGTTTTCACCCAACCTTGAGCAGTTTGAACCACACAGGCTTCTGAAATCCCTTGCAACCAGAATGATTCTGTGATTCTAAAACAGGACTTGAGGTGGAGGGAACAAAAAATAAATCTAGTTCTATGTACACAGACTAAAAATTCTAGGCCTACCTTGTGTGCTGAACTTCAATATATCTTTGAGTACCTCTCTCGTTTGGCTCTAAAAAGCTGGTAGAAAGTTTAACTAAGAATAATATGGAGTTTAAGGTGCTGTAGACATCTTTCTTCTGGCCATGTCCAGTGGGTGTGTTGGGCAGCTTGACTAGTTCTGTTTCAGTCAGGGTTTCCTCCATGAAAGCTCTCTGTAATAAAAAAAATCTGTAATCTAATGAACTATGAACAAAAAATGGAGCTCTTTCACATCTGTATTTCTGTGAGTTTTTCAAGGTCAGACCTAGAGTAGAAATTTCTATCTAGCTGATTATGTAAAGGACAGGACAAGGCGTGAATGAGAAATAGCACGGTGAGTGTGATATCCAGCATTTCAGGACAACATGCAGGTCCGGCAAAAAATTTCTGCTATTTTATTTTTTGCTGAAATAGCTAAAGGAAATTAATTCATTCCTTCTTTGCTGAAAAAATGTTTGCATATTTGAGATCAAAATAAATAATTACTTGGAACAAGTAGCTAATAATATCCCACAAATGTGCAGAGGTTGGATATAACTTCTCCAGATAAGAATCTTGTGGTTAAGTTGTAATTGTTTCTGGATATGTCAAGATTGTCTCTTCTCAGTATACAGTACAGTGTTATTCAGCCACCAGCTACGAGAACATCAAGCCCAGTGTCCTTTCCTTCACAGCTCATAGGAAAGAACTTATTTATGAGAACTGCCTAAATACCTCTGTATTTCTTGTACCTTCTTGAGCTGGTAGCACAGCACAGACAGCCCAGCTGTTCTGCAGCCAGCAGGTGTGTGCCTGGGAGAACCAGCAAAAGCGTGGCACTCCATGAGGGCTATCAGTGTGGCCAGCAGGGATAGAGGGTCCCAAGAGCATAATCTGGTCCCTACAGCTGTCCAAGTTGCACATGACCCTAATCTACTACATGTGCCAGAATACTGAAAAACATCAGAATTGATCTCCTTAAAGAATGACATTCCTGGGGACATGAAATCCTATAGTTGTAGTTCCAGAAATTTTCTGGAAAACTCATACATCATACCAACATTTAAAAAAGCATTTAGGAAACTGTTTTAGAGGACCAGTGGAGTAGCCATGTGGGAGAGTGGAAAGTAAACTTTCTGTAGTACTTTTGTCTTTATTCTTCACTTAACTGAGGTGCAATCTTAGCACATCTCTCTGCTATTTGCATAGAAAAAAGCCCATCAGATCTGTGATAGAGGAGCTTCAGCCCAACGCTTTTGTCTTATTTGAAGCAAGAGTTAAACTACATAACTTATAGTGCAACCTCATGCTCATAATATAATGATTTCACCAGTAACGATGTGTCTTTGTTTTGTGCTTTCCATCTTCTTTACTCTCTTGCAGATGAAAGTAGCAGAAAGATCAAAATTGTTCAGATTGGTACAACCATATACATTTGTTTGGTTAGTATTCACTTCTTGAATCAAGGTCAAAACCTCATTTATTGTCTAACTTGAAGTTAAACAACAGTTTCCTGGCCCATCTATACCTATAGACAGCTGAAACAGAAGCAGTTAAGCATGTATGCTTTTTTTTCCTTAATATTCTTTCAAATGGCATTGCTATAAATGCTTCTGTGCATTGTCACGAGCATTTGTACTGACAACCACAGACAGTTCTATGCAGAATGCATGTAAAACACCCCTTATTTTTAGAAAGCACTAGGCCTATTGAATTAGTCCCACAGTTGCTATGTGCATTGCATTCCTAAATGTGATCTGCAAGCACAGACTTTGCTGCCTATGCCTGTATATGTTGTTCATGCACAGTAATCTGTGACACTCAATGTGACTGCACCTTTAGCAGCCTTAGGTATGTCTTATTCTTAGGAAAGTTATGCTATGTTATTCTGAGTCAAGTCCTTCTCTTGACCAGGCGTTACTTTACAAAAGTTGTGGTGCTTATTAACTGCAGTCTGGATATGGGTGGTGGGGTATTCCTAATAATTCCTAATAATTCCTAATGTCTAATGACAAAGCTTAGAAAAGAGACTTTTTTTTTTTTCCATGAAAGCTCTTGGATTTTGTAGAAATGAATGTTTACAAAGCCTCAAAGCTTATGGATGACAAGTCACACCCCTTCTTGGGAAGGAGACAAAGATCATTCAAACATATCAGGTATGACTTTATCTAATATTATGAGCAAGATAAATGATGCAAGAGGAATTGCATGTAATCAAGTGGTAAAAAGTATTTATTAAGTGTAAGCAAGAATCTGAGTTAGTAGGGGGTTCCTGGCTAAGACCCAGCTATGTTACTGTTCCACGAGATTAACTGGCATGTATGGAACATATTAAACTTGAAGCTGCTTTGTTGGTTTTTTGGGTTTTTTTTTTCCCTAGTATATTTTAATTGTGTATTTGGAAAGCAACAGAGAATTTTTAGCCATGATAGTTTCAGAAGCTTGCATGGCTTAAGTGCAGCTGACATGAAGGTAATGCCTTCTGTTTTGTATGCCATGTATTTTTTGGAAGAAAAATATAGATGACTAGTTTCAAATAAGAAACTTGAGGGAATTGAAGTATGACTGTATTTAGGAAAAACAGCTCACTGAGATTGAAAAATAGCTCTGCCTTCCAGGTGAACATTGGAAGTTAGTTAGTTTGAGCCGTATTAAGCCAGTAAAACAATAAGCTTTTCAATGTTACAAAAAAATAACCAACAAAACAAACAAAAAAGTGCAGCAAACCAGTGGGCCCTTTTACTAAATTCAGTGGTTAAAACAGAAGTCAAAGTCAACAAAATACACGTGTCATTATTCCCCTGCACATCCATTAACTTGTAAAATGCTGAAAATAGGACAGTGTGTTTCAGTGTATTCTATGACAAACTGGCTGAAAATTTTAAAAAATCTGTTACGTTAGGGTTAAGTAAATTGCTTCAAAACCCACAATATAAACTCATCTTCTCCTGAGTTACACTGTGCCTACTCATCTTTGCTTTTGTATAAGTTACACATGTGGTGCCCAGTGACACACATAGGCTGACATGGCCCAGGGGAAACATAAAGAAAAAGAGGAGAATTACTTTTAAGATGATCCTGAATAATGATAGATGGGTAGTTCCTTAAAAAAACACACACACAAAAAAAAAACAACTTACAACATATGTTCCAGTTTGAAAACACTATTGCTTGAGTTTGCCAAAAGCTGCAAAGCTGATAAATAATGCAGTAAATATGTTAATGAGATATTAAAGTCAATTCTAAATTTGGTTACTTTAAGTGACTATAAATTTAAGCAGATAAACACAGGACTATCCAGTGAAAAAAGTGAAAATATTTGACTGCAAAAGTACTGCTGAAGGGCAGGGCACAATGTTTTTGAGGCACAAGACAATAAATCCCTAGGAGTTTGACTTCCAGGATACACTCAAGAAATATATGAACACTCCAGAGCATATAAATTTCAGGGTCACAGAGAGTTTCTTGCAAACTTTTCTGACTGTAGACAAGAATCTGCCAGAGTATTTCAGGTTGTTGCCAGCTTGCAGTAAACTATGGTGATAACACTTGGTATCGTTCTAGAAATAGTATGTTTCATACATGCTTTCCACATGGCTTTGAAATAGTGATCCAGTTAGCAGGTGCTACAATTTCTCTCTGGTATTGTGTGATTTGATCATGTGGAATGTGTTGCAAAATTTATCACTTCCTGTACTCCAAAATTGGCTCTTTCATTAGAATAAAAAATTTTATCTTAAAATGCCTCTTCTTTAAGAGAAAGTATTTTAAAGTCTTCTTTAAGGGAAAAAAAAGGCACCAACATTTACAAACCTTTGTCATATGAACTGTCAACTCATGCAGAGCTCACCTTCATCTCTGTGCGGGCAGCTGGTATCAGCTGTATCCTGTGCTCACTTCACCAAATGGAAATGGAGCAAAAACAACCTGAAAGTAAGCATAAAATTTGCTAACTATTTCCTCACCGAGTGTTATTGAGAGTTGGTTACAAGAA
>VXBQ01008789.1:1985574-2068395 GCA_013400175.1 Phainopepla nitens | reverse complement strand
AACAACACAGAAAATAAAGGAAAACAACAACAAAAAAGAACTTTTTCCTCTCAAAGACATGCACTGAGGGTTTTCATCATCGCTGTTCCATATGCAGAATATAAGGATTTTTTTCAACCCCATAGCTTACTTTGCCTTTTGAAAAGAAGAAAATACAGCTTATAAAAGGCATCTAGAATGATGTGCTTATGGATTAAATGCAGTGATTATTCAGTTTTACATTGAACTGCCACTGTTCGTATTACTAATTTGTTAAAAATACAGGCAGAAACTTTGTCTATTAAAATGTGAGGCTGCAGTATGTTTGTATTACTCTGACATCTCTGGAACTCTGGACTCACCTATTTTTTTTTTTTTTCACATTGTTCTGTGCTTTTGACCACTCAGTGGTGATGAAATTATAACAAAATCAAATTCCGTGGTTTGTGGAAATTATCATTCCACGTGAATCACTGCTAGTTTTTTCCTTGCATTTTTGAAGGTCAGTTGTACTGGGTCTCACTTGCCCAAAAATGTATCAGCAGCATTAAGGTTTTTTTGTCATTAGTGTTCCATCTACATTTGGGGTCTCTAGTGCAGTTTCTGTTCTGTCTCAGGATTTGCAAGGTCTGATCCACTCTATCTGGGAGGTAATTTCAGTTTTACCTGTGCCTTTGATCGTTTTGTGCACGGCTATTGCAGTAAAGGCTGATGAATAATGCTACTAAATTAAAAGCCAATATACTGGGGTTAGACTATACTGTGCAAATCAATGTTGACTTTTTTCACCTTTATTCCCAAGTAATGTAGGTCATCCTAAAAAAGGCTGTACAAAAGAATCAGTATAAGTTATTAGGAAAGGGTTTCAACTGAACTCAGATTTCAATTTGTAAAAAAAAACCCTCTTACTGGATATTGTGAGTGCAGCTGTGACTGAACAGAATTTTTTTTTGTTATTGTTAATTTCTTTACTTCTTCATATTACAGCTGTGTATTTATGAGCACAGATATAATGGGACAGAGGTGATAATACAGCTCACAGTTAATATTTGGAACTTCTTGCTTCCTATCATTAGATTGCTTAGTAAAACGTGTACTAAGTCTTGAGCTTTATTTATTATTTAATGCTGCTTAAGTAGACAGTGTTTTACAGCTGAGTAACAGCTGTTACATGTTCACTACTGGGTAAAAATCAAGTTGTGATGCCTATTGTTAATAAATAGAGCACTGGGAAAAATGCTTTTATAAAAATTCTTCTTCAAAGGTTTCTTATAAGAATTTAAAAATTATACAAATCTGTGCTTTATACTGAAGTAATCTCATTTTATGTTTGTAGTAGGAACAAATCTAATGAATATATAACCATGCTGTCCATATTCTACATTGATGAACAATACCTGTGTACCTGTTTTCTGATTAGTGGGGGAGGGAAGTCATCAATGTATGCAGATAAAAATGTCTTCTCCCCCAGGCTCACTGTCTTGTACAGCCAAGAGAAGATGTCATCGGGATACACTTCCCAGATATTTTGCCTTATGCTCTGCTGTTCACATCTCCCTCCATCTAAATTAGCCACTCTGGCTACGCTGTGTTACTTCTTTTTTACCTTCTCCCTCCTGGTTTCTCCCCAGTCTCCAGTGGGGTTACCAGTGGTTTACTCAGTGGTTTTGCAATTCTGCATGAAGGATATACAATAGATGTGGCTTTTTATTTTCTTTAGGACAAAGGTCTACCCTAAAGGAAATCTGGACTCGGTAATGTTTATGATTAAATATTCTCATGTTTGTTTATAGTACTGTTTTTTTCTTCCTTGAGCGTATAGGTTTGGCTAGTTTTAGGAAGGAGACAAGGTTAGACACTTACTTTAAAAGACCAAAAGAGCTTGTCCAGAATGCAGCTCAAATGTCAACCTCTGAGCTATCATACGAGGATTTTTTCTTGATTCTGTTCTTCTCAAAAGAATAACTCCATTAGTGCATATGTGCCTGTGTAAAACCAGCAGATCGCTGGATGTAGTACTAATGAGGTTCTGAGCTGCATGTCTGGAATTCAGTGCTCTTAGGGTCGGCTCCTGGGTGCTGGTAAGGACCCAGCTGCATCTGCCGCGGAGCTGCGCGCTGCTGTTACGTGGTGGCGGTGTCCATGTGACACGGCAGGGAGCTGGCTCGGCAGCTGCCTGCGCCAAACGCTAACTGCGTTCTTTTTTTTCCCAGGTTGATTTTTGGCACGAGTGCTGCTACAAGGGAGGGGATAACGCTGAACGCTTGTGGGTGTGGTGGGACTGTGGCGGCTCCAATTTAGATTGGGTTAAGCCGGGTCAATACTTTTGGAGCTGAGGCAAATTTAATGCATTCAGCCCGTAAACCTACCTTGCGAGTTTGCTTCCCCTCCTCGCCCCAATCTATTTTCCAGTGAAAACGAGATACGTACACCCATACAGTCTGTGTGTCACTCTGCAACTTCTGAACTTGTTAGCTCGTTTCAACCAAAGTTGACAAAGGGGTGTGAAGTTCAGTTTTCTGGAAACTATTGGCTGGGCAGAGGACGAAGACAATGAGGGAGAGACATTTATAACTCACCCTCTCTACCCGTGCCAAGAAGGAGCAACCAGCTGGCCTGTCAGCACATAAGGTAATTGAATTAGTCATTTGTCTGTATAGGGGACACGAGGGCTTGAGGTACTGGGAAAGAGAGTAGGTTAGGCTGTGTGAAACAAACGTGTAGAAACTAAACTCCGGTAGAGTCCTTGCTCACAACGTTTGAATTTTGTAATGTTGAGATAAATATCTTAGGCAGGGTAAGGAGTCTTTATTTGGCTCTGTTTCAAGTGTATGTGTGTAAGCACATGCATGATTATATATGGTATTTTTTTTTTTAGTATGTGCACCAAAAAGGCTTATTTGGTGAGTGCAGGGCAGTAACAGTAACTGAATTAGATTACTCTTACTCTAAAGCAAATGCACAGACTTGCATCAAAGCACCTAAATGGGTTTCAATTTTTGTAGGGTCATCCCTTAGGGCAAGAAGTCAAGTGAGGCATCAGTTGCTCCACATGGAAAGAAATCTAGTTTAGGCTTTTCTCTATTTCTTGAAAGTGAGTCATTGGCTGGGAAAAGATATATTCACATATGGAAATATGAGTCTTGTTTTTGCAATGAAAAGTTTCCAAAGTCTGTCTTACAGGTAAAAGTTTAGAGTCTATGAACTTGGTTCTTCAACTACAGCTTCTGTATCCCAAAGCCGCATTCTGCATTGCGAGTACAAAGGAGTATCTGTGTATCTTTGTTGTCCTTCATGTAGGATAAGTGCCTAAACCTATGGTAAAGCTTTCTATTTCATTTGGAGAGATCAAAATCAGATGTATTTGTTCTTGGCATACACAGTAGTGTTCATTGCCTATAGCTTCGGTGTATTTTAGTCAATCATAAGACAATTAACATCAGTTATAGTTTCCCAGAAATGCCAAATCTTTTTTTACTTTCTGTGTTACAAAAACTTGGAGCCCAGTGGTTTGAGAGATAATGAAGCCTCCTCCATGGATCTGCTTTGGGGGAAGGTTATTTCTGTGCCCCCCTCCTTGGTCTGGTGCTTCCTGGGACAGTCACAGTTACAGAGTAGACCAAAGCTGTGCCATGTATGTCAGGCTTTTACTGCAGGTGTGCAGGCATGAAGCATCTCATTTGTTGAGCATAAATAAACATTCTGTGCGCTGGATATGAGGCTTTGATGTATATGCATAGAATTGGAGCAGTAGGAGCCCTCTGTCAGCCCAGCAGCTGCCTGGAAGGTCAGGCTGGCAGCCTGCTCTCCATGGGCAGCTCCCTCAGCAGCGTGGTGAGCCTGGTGTGCCTCCGAGTGCTGACCGTGCAGCGCGGGGCCGCTGCTGTGCCGTGTGTCTGCTTGTCTGATGAACGCACACAGACACACAGACACACACACAGACACACACACACCCCGGGGGGGCATCCCAGGGGCTGCTACTGCAGCCAGGACGGCTCCTTTGGCCCACACTCTCCTCTGGGTCCCTGGGGTAATTGGAAGGAGGATGCACCAGGTGCATTGTTAACGTGCATCACCTGTGGCAACACTTAAACTTCCTCCTGCAGACTGTGCCTGTTATCTGTTTGGTCTGCTAGGAAGAGGAGGTAGTACGTTTCTGCAAGGTTTCTAGGTTGTATTGATTTGCGATTAAATATATTTAGTCCTACACATTACAACAGACCCGACAGGAAAATTAAACCAGAGCTGTGTAACCTATGGATGACAAAAGCAGAGGTGAGCTGACTGAACTAACAGGAATTGAGAAGATGGAAGGTTTGTTCAGTTGAGTTTGTTCTTACCTAATCTTTTCATGTTTTCAGATTATTGTTTCTTTTTGTTTCTTACTTGTGTGATGTTTCTGCATTCAGGACTTGGATTGGAAGGGGAACAAAACTTGGTAATGCTTGTTCATGGTACTAAGCTGTGGTATCTGAATGAAATCTAGGCTTTTAGTTTGAGTCCTTCAGTTCTTGTGAAATGGGGCCCAAGGAGGGGTGGAGGGAAAGAAAGCAAATTAAAACATGCAGTAAAATTACAGAACATCAGAATTCTGCTTTTGTAGAATATTACTGCTTTTAAATTTTTGTAGAAGAAAAGAATAAGTTCTAGATGTAGGTTCCTAAGTGAAGAAGATGCTCTAGAGGCATCTTCTATTATGTGCATTGTACTTCCTGTTAGAAAGTTTAATGAACTCTTCTTGAAGTGATTAAAATTTATGAATCTAGAATCCTTCTTAAAAGATAGCTTGAATAGTAGTTATTGTGGTTCTTCTCAATAACAGTTTTTCTGATTATACTGTTCTTAAAATTATTATCCATTTGTGGGTAAAAGCTGAGATAAACAAGCAATGAACACTTATATAACCTATAGTTGTTCAGTAGGCTTTTGGGGACTATTTGTTGTGCTCTCAGATGAGATACTTCCGTTAGTTGCCTTTTTCCAAGAGAGCTAAGTAATTGTAGAGCCTTTTTGTTAGAGAAAGAGGTTGTCCTGGTTCTCCTGCTTCTAACTCCATCTTTGCCTTGCTTTGACACTCTCAGCTCCCTGAACCATATCACCACAGAAACCAAGCCTCCAAAACACTCTTGAGTTACCTGCTGGTTTAGCTGTTGAGCTATCTAACTGCAGGGTCGAGTGAGTGTGTAAGAGAATTGATGATCAGTGGGACTGGCCCCTGCCCTCACAGGTCACCCTTAGCTCAGCTTGGCTGCCATGTGGGGTTGGAGCCTTCTCCAGTGCCTGGTGCCAGTCCTGTGTATTTGAGAGGAGCTGTTGCAGCGCTGCTGGGGCTGTGAGCTCTGCTCCGTGCTGTGGGACACACAATGAAACCTACTGTTCGTTGTAACAGAAACCTGCAGTTTCCATTCCGTTGCCAGGTTTGTCAGGTCCCTCTGATGTCTTATATGTGAGAGTTCAGGCACTGCTTTGTTCTGGGGGCTAAAACTGCTGCATAGTTGAGCTCTGCCTGGAAACCTTGTCACTCAGGCAAGGTTGGTTTCTGGTGAGCAGCTGTACCTTGATTCTGTGTAGGTTATTCCACAGAAGCCTGTACAGGTATGCTTCCCATACATACCGGATATCGCTGGTATTCCAGTATCAGAATAACAGTAGTGTTTATCTTCTTGCACAACCAGTTCTGTGTTCCAAAAAACTGATTCAGCTGTACCATGTGCGTGCCAGTCTAGTGCTGGTAGAGCATATAAAGCTTTTCCTCACTTTTTCTGTGCTGGTTGACTGCATTGAGCTTGGTAGGTACACACAATATAGAGAAATGAACGCTCCTGGGAATGAGGTTGGGAAACAAAAGCCTGAGTTTTGCCCTGCTTTGAATTGCCACTACATGGCAACAAGGCCAGATCAACAACTGTACTTGGAATTCCTATACTTATTTTAAATAACCACTGTCCACACCAGCAGAAGAGTTGAATTTGCAGTCTCATGGTCATCATGCTGTGTGCATGCTTCTATACTGAAGGGTTGGTTAGCATGAATAGGTCATCTTACAGTAACTATTTCCTTTTGGTTATCCCACTTTGTAGTGTTTGGAAACAGCCTCTTTACCTTAAGGGCTCTCATTTGTGGGTTCTTTTCTGTTGCTTGTTTTCAGCTTCAGAGAGCACATCCAGAAGCAAAGGTTTCAGGGTTTAGTGTCTTGCTTTCTGACTAGGGAGAGAGTTGTAGCTCTACTGCAGGTCTAAATTTCAAGCTATCTTTGTATTTGGACAGGTTATTGTAGGATGACAGGTTACCATATGTCAGCTGATCTGTGGTGTCTGATTCACAGTAATTGTTCATGTGTATGCTCTTAGCCTGTGGCAAACGGAAGGTAATTTGAGTTAGCTTGACCCTCTTTCATTATGCTCTTGCAAGGCACTCCCTTCTCCATGTGGATTGTTAGACCTGCTGAAGAGCCTTGGCTAAAACAATAATGCAGTTTCTGTCTCTCAGCTAGTTTGGCTGTATCTGTACAACAGCAGGATCAGGACTTCACCAATTTCCTGTATTGTTGCGGTTTTGAAACTTTGCTGAAGAAGTAAATCCTACAAAGATGCTATCCTGAAAACCAGTCAGATGTTACAATTGCCAGGTGTGTTTTTCTTTAGCAGAACAAACAAAGCTTTATTAGTGCATTTAAAAACACATGAAACAAGTTGTTTATTTCACGGTGTCTTGGTACACTTCTTTGTTGTTTTTGAAGAAGTACATTTTACCCCGATTTCTTTCAGAAAATGCTTGGTAATAGAAATAATTCTAATGCTGCAGTAACAATTTTTGATGTTATTCAAAGCCTGCTGAAATCCTGGCTAACAGAAAGATTCCCATTTGCTACAAGTGGTACTTGAATTTGATCTGAAATGACATGAAAGGTAAAACAATTGATTTTCTTTTTTGTGCTTAGTTCTTATTTGAAATTTGATTTTGTAACAGAAAATCCAGTCCAGTCTGATTCATCGATAGTTGTTAAAAATCTAAACTATGACTTAAATGCTTATGGGAAAATATTTTTCAGTAGTGTGATACTGCCATCCTGTCTTGCTGCCTTACTGAATTCTTAAGGCTTCCAAAGAGAGACTCAGAACTGTCTCTTGAATCTGTTCCATTTCCTTGTCTTACACAGATTAATCTCCTTACTTAATTACTGCATTACTGATCCTGTGTGTATATAAAGTATCCTCCCTATTTTTTCCTTCTTATTTGGTCAATAAGTGTTTTTTCTAGGAGATAATTGGGTAAAATTTACAGTTCCCAAGCTTCTTGTACTTGGAAAAGTGAGAGGAAATGTGTAAATTTCTTCTTTAATTGGAATTTGAGACATAGGTCTTGGTGCAGACTTCCTGTAGTCCTGTGAGGAATAAATTGTTGGAAAGTTTATCAACATACCTTGAAAAAGTTTAGTTTGTCAGTGTACCTTTAGAAAGAACATTATGCTGCAGAAGCATGGGAAAACTTCGGATTTTATTCATTGTTTCTAAGAGCTGAGGACAAAATGGAATGCTTTTTTGGCTAAATAAGCCTTTCCTGAAGATTGGGAAAGCAAGAGGCCAGAAAGGTGACCCAAATGCTGTTGGGTCATCAGTGTAAATTGTGTGTAGTGGCTGCTCAAATTAATGTTTACTATTTCCTTCAGTTGTTGCCACCTTGACGGAAGGGCTGCAGCGCTTAAATGGTTGTTACATTAATTGTTGTCAGAATGTGATACCTCACCTTTCTCTGAAGGTGGTAAGACCTGTGACCATTTTCTTGGACATTCATACAGTCTTTTAAGAGCAGTTATTCTAAATTTACTCTGGAGTTTGATTTGCTCTGTTTGGACCTGTGTTGGCTGCAGCTGTCCGCGTTGAGACGATGGCTAGGGACAAGAGGTAGCTGAGCTCCATCTGTTCCGACCTTGGAAGTCTGAAGGTCCAGGGCGATTGCAGTATATGAAAGTTTGCAGTGGTTTTTCCATCACAGGAGAACCACTTTTCATAGAATCACAGACTGGTTTGGGTTTGGAAGAGACCTTAAAAAGCATCTAATTTCACCCCTCTTGTCCTGAGATCCATTTGGAGCTTCCTCTGGTTCCAGTTTTAAGTCTCTGCAAAGCTCTAAAATAATTGAGCCTCTAAGGTACGTGCCTTGGATTGCTGCTGAGAGAACCTCCTTCAACACAGGGGTTGTTTGGCCAGCTAAGCATCAGTGGGAGGAGAGAGAATTAGTGCTTTGGGCTACTGCTGCTGTCAGGATGACTAGAAGAAGAATGGGTGTGATTGTGATAATGGGTGATATCTGAGCGACTTCAAGTGGCCTTTGATAACAAGTTTAGAACCTTTCCTGTCTTGCCAAATTTATTCTCAAATGATCAGCAGCTTTTGATCAATAATCTGCTGATACACTTGACAGTATCAGTATGGTTGTTTGTCATTGTCAAATTTTACCTTAATTTGAAAGGTTTAAATAACTGAAAAAGGCATATCCCAATAGGTTCACTGGGTGTGTGTCTAATGGAGCTCTGTTCTGAAGATCAGTTCATCACAGTACTTGTCAATGTGATGTTGAATCTCCCTTTGTCTAAATAATGCTTGAACATCTGAGCTTGTTAACTTTTAAAGTTTAAACAGGAAATAATGTTTACTAACAGCCCCATCTCCTCTATAATTGTTTTTTAAATGACAGAAGAGGAGGTGAAATTATTCTGATTTTTCAGTTACAGAGAACCTAACTTTAATACATAAGTTTAAAGGTAAACGTGTTGGTCATATTAATGTTGAAATCTATAAATTTCTAAAAATGTGGAGAAAAGACAGAGAAGAACAGAAAGTTAATTTCAAACAAGTTTTTATTTTAAAATTTCAGTCTCAGTAGTATGTGGTGTTCTAGTTCAAGATCAGTTTTCATATTCACTTCATTAATTTTTTAGCCTATGTTTTTCTGGATAACTTTTGAGAAACTGAAGCTTTGAGTTTTCTCTCTGCTGTGCATTGCTTGTATGCTGAGTAATACAATGGAAGTTAAAAGTAGGTAGTGTGTGGAAAAAACATAATTTTTAACTCCTCTCTTTCAAAGGCCTGCCAAACAATACCTGTTATCCATCGGTGCTGAGAGTGGATTCATTGCCATGTTCCTGGGTAAATCCCAGCAGAGTGAGTGCATAGTTATTCATTAATTGCAGTTGACTCAATGACCAGTACCACAAAGAGTGCTACTAGCTGCACACATTGTGTGTGTATTAGATCTAGAAATGCTGAAAAATTGTGTGGAATCAAGAACACTACCTGAATCAGTGAGTTTGGCACAGTGGTTTTTCAGACTAAATACATTTTAGTTGTTGTTCCAATGTTTCTTCCCTATAAGCAACGTAGCCCTGGGCATTCCTCTGGGCTACCACTATTAGCAAACAGGTAGTCTGCTGAAGTGGTGCTGTAATGGCTGTGAAAGGCAGAAATTTTCAACTCTTTATGTCACTTGCATGGTGGAAATAATGAGCAAGTTTTAAATAGTAAAACATACCATTTCTTTTTCTCATTATCTGTATGATGTTTCGGTGCAGATGTAGTCACTAAAATTATGTATATATACTAAATATTAAACATTAACTAAGATTTATTTCTTGTAACATATGTAAGATCCTACTGGCAGAAAGATTACATGTTGCACTAATATCAATGCTGTGTGTGTGTTATGGTGGCTGGGGAAACTGCTTGAGCCTGGTTAAGATTTCCTTAAGATTTCTGGGACATATTTTGTCTTTTCCCTAAATTCATTAGTACTACAGAAATGGCCAAATACATTACAGAAAATGAATTTTAATTTGTCTAGCTTTTGAAGTCAGTATATGGTTTGAGAACGGGCAAAGGGGTCAGAAGAGCAAGGTTTAAGAGTGTGGTATCATGCTTGTGTGTTGAGTTTTTTGCTCAGTTAAAAAAAAAAATCAACCTGCTCCTTTTGCTATTAAAACAGGTAGCAATATATTTCCTCCCAAGGCTTGCCTCTTCATCTCTTCTAAGGAATTCTTCAGTATATATATGCAGACAATTCTTAAGTATCCCTTTCTGCAAACCTAGCTGGCAAAAATCTCCCCATTTAGTTAAAATTTCTCTTAGAGGCAGTCACTGTAGTAGACTTAATGACCTTAAGACTTTAAATTAAATAAGAAATTCCATTTTCTTTTAAGAGTAGATTTGTATACATCTGTGCATATTTAATTTTTAAAGTGAGAAGAACAATTCAGTGGTTCTTTGTTTCCCCTTTTATTATTTCTAGTAACAGCACTGCAGTGGGTGAAGTAAGACAAATGACAGTTTCTAGTCCAGAAGGTTCCTGACTTACTGATCTTTTCACAGAAATCCTTACTCTTGTATATGCTCAGAGTTTACTTGGGAAAGAGCTGTTCAAGCATTCAGTGATGTAAAAAGAATGCTAATAAGTGCACTCAGCTTTAATCCTTCCCTTCTGCCTCAAAGTCTTGTGTTGGAGTTGCAGTAAACATGGGGAAATATCTATTACTCTGCCACTAGTGATTGCCTAGAGTAATTTCAGGTAGTGCTAGAGGGTCCCCTTTGTTTTACGAATTTGGGTATTTGCAGAACTCACGTGTCTTGCAGGCCTTCAGTGATGTCGGTAGCTGTCATTGCACACCTGGGATGTACTGATGTACCATTGCTCTGACATCAGCACGGGGAAATGAAAGCATGAAGAAATGGCATAACTTGCCCAAAGTCACCAGGGAAGTCTGTAGGCACAGTTTCACTGCTATTTTAAGCAGTGTGATTGCAAATGGCCACCAAAAGGGATTTTCTTGGTGATTTGCTTCTTCCTTCCTTTCTTTGTTTCAATGGCCGTGTACCTGTACAATCACTGGGTATTGTGTGAGAGAGCTAGTGGGAAGAGGTCTGCACCCTCGTTTCTGGCAGTATTATGCACTTAAATTGTTTTATCTTTATCATGGAACCACATCTGTGGCAGAGCACAGAATTGAACGTGATGTCCTTGGGTTCCTGTGGTTAGTGCTCGAGTTGTGAACCACACAGTGTCTCTTAGTACAGCACCTGTTTTCTTTCTGGACTTAGGTTAGTGCTTGGCTTGTCCCAGGCTAAAATCTGGGTGGGTGCACTGGGAGTTGTTGCTCTCAGCTGCCCTTTGTCCTGTGCTCCCAGCTGATCCTTGTTCAAGACAAGGATCACTGAATGGCTCAGAATATGGCTGTGGTGGTGCTTTAATCTTTCAGGGCAGCATATGAAGGTAAAGCAGAGTTGCAGTTGGTTGGCTTAATTATGCAGGGCTGAAAACTGGAGCTGCTCTTGCAGCACCACGTGAGCTGTATGGCCATCTGTCATTGGGGCAACAACTTAAATTCTAAGGGGCAGCTGGCAGGGTTGAGGCTTGCTTTGCCTGGCAGACTTTGTTTTTTTTCTTTATTTGCCAGTGTGTGTCAGTCAAAGCCCTTATTTGTGGGTAAAGCAGAGAGTAAGGGTTGTTTTAACTGTTTGCACAAGTAACTTTAAAAAAATTCCAAGAGGAACGGTGGGCATTTCTGTGAGAATAAATAACGTTCTTATAACTTGCATTCTGTGCCCTTATAGACTCTTTTTGAGTCTCTTTTTTGAGTGCTTTTGAGATGTAACACCATGATGGTTGTGAAGCCATAGGTGTGCCTGTGGGTGCACTGAAACATACGTGTGGCATAAGAAAATTACACATTTGTACTAAAATGTGGTGTGACATTGTGAAAGCACAAATACCAAAGGAAGTGCATTGAGAGATGACCTACAGCTCATTGGAAGATTTAAACACTGAGATTTTGCTGATTCTTTAGAGACTTTATCATAGGCTTCTAAGTAGGGATATGGGAACTCCTAGTGGTGTTGATCATCTTGGCACATTGCTGTGGACAGAAAGAGAAAAAACATTGATAACATTTTTTCTGAGTTTATAAAAGGTAATTGTTGGGAAAATAAGTAGTTGGAGAAAACACTGTAGTTGGCAGTCAAACAGTATATGGCTTTTAATTTCAAATGCTTTGAATATTTTTATCAGAAGGGGAAGTACTGCTCCCTCTCTTTTTGTTTGATAGTTGGCTGTTTTGTTTTTTCAAGACCAGGCATGAGTTTAGTTGTTCTGGAAACTCATAGTGAGTCCGGCTCATTATGAGTTTTCCATTGGCTCTTGCATAAGTCTAACTGCTGTAACTTGGTCACCCCATGCAGCCAGCTGATGTGCTGGGGAGAGGCTGGGAAGCAACACAATTTAAATAATGGATTCCTAGTACTCAATGGTAATCTGGACTGGTACAGATGATGTTCTGCTCTAACTTGAACCTGCTATTGGCTGCCCCATAAAGACCTTTATAATGATGATACCTGGCATATGGGTGCTTTAGTCATTTCTGTCCACGTCTCCATCCATTGGACCAGAGATTGTTAAAGGGAATATACTCAACATGCATTTATTGACTTTGCTCTGATATGAGTCAATAGTTTGGTCTCAGAATCTGTCACAGTGTTAATTGTGCCTTTCACAATCATGTCTAGGAGTATGGGGTAGGGCTTCCAGACTGTTAAAGTTGGAGTTTTATGAACATGCAATAGAACATGTCTGAGAAATTCCCCTCATTGCTACGTGTAGCTCAGAGGGCAGTCTGCAATTTAAATTTTCTTTAATCTGTCCTACTTAATTATATTGTTTGCTAGGGGAAAGCAAATTTTTTAAGGCTTTTTTTTTTTTTTTTTTTTGCTTGTAGATGTGGTGGAAACATTTGACTTTAATCATTATTGCAGGAAATTATATTTAGTTCTCTCTACTTTTCAAAGTTGATTTAAAAAATAAAATTGTAATGATTCGGAATAAAATGTTACAACTGTCCAGAAAGGGCACTGACAAAGTATTATACTCATTTGTACTGGCAAAGTCAAGTTCAGTGGCACTTTGAAAATTAGTTCCAGTGTAATTATTTCTGATAAAGAACTTGTATGATACTGTCTGTGTTTTGAGATGTTGGAGTCCATGACTTAGTTGCGTTGCTTTTGATCTTTGCTCAGGCCCCATGGTCCCCAATAAGTACACATCAGAGACAGCTTTATGTAGGGAACTCCTGTCTGAGCCTGTCCCCATTGCAGGGGGGGACTCCTGGAATTAGTATTTTTTAGTGGTTTTTAACTTGTGTTCTAATACATACGTGTCTCCAGTCTCCAGTGTCATATGTGATGGAGTGGGGAGGAGTGTGATGGTGGGACTTCATCCCTCCTTTATATCTCAAGTCTGTTCTTTGTTGGGAAACCAGAAGTCTTCTGTGTTTACAGTGGGCAAGTTGACGGTAAGGTTTGGCTTTAAAAAGATGAAAATGAATTTTTGAACTGCTCTGTTCTGAAGATGACTGTATTTGTTCTCTAGGTGCACAAAACATCTTTTTGCCACTTGTGTCATTGACAGTTTTGTTGCTGTGTTTGTTCTAGAAGTTTTCACTTCCTAAGATTTTCTTCCCAACAGTGTCACAGCTGAAGGTTTTCAGGTCTTCAGCCACAATTGGTTACTTTTCATTAAGGGAAAACTTCTCTCCTTTTCTGTTTGTTTCCTAAATAAGGAAATTTTAATAAAGGTTTTCTTTTGTCTTAAAAATTTAGTTTAAATAGCCGAACTGGATTTTGATTTTGAGATGCACATGACTTCTTTTTTCTGAAGTTTGAAGGCTCTGGCTCTCAAGTGTGAAATGTTATTAACAAACATTTCAAAACCTGTTATTTCATAGCTCTTCACTTTGTTCCCAGGAACGATGACATTTTCTGACTAAGAGATGGCACTACATATAGCATAAATGGTTCTTGCCCTTGGAATATTCTGCTGCTGTGAGAGATGGTTTTAGTCTTTCACCTAAGGGCTGCTCTAAAAGTCTTGTTAGCATAATACTGGTTTTGTGTGCTTAATTATGTGTAGTATGTACAGTTTACTGCTTGCCAGTAAATCTAATCTGAACTCTAAATATGACTTTTACTGTCTCAGTCTAGGTTGTTATAAATGTTTAATTTTTTACTTTCTGATCAAGTGCACTAGTCATACGCAGTTATCAGAAGGAATCTAATTTGTTATTTCTGTATGCTATATTTCTACCAGGGCTCAGTCTGGTCCTGTGTGATTTACTTCTCTGTATGTTTAATTAAAAGGAACAGTTGTATGTTGCTTATAGGAACCACCAGCCTCTTTCCTGGAGCCATGGAGTTGTGTGTGGACTGTTCCTTCTGGAGAGTGCCTATGTTTTTTTGAGGAGTATGGATTTCTAGATTGCCTGTGTCAATTAAGATAAAAGTTCTTGGAAGCAGCACTTGTTCCTACCAAAATACTAGCTTGTGAAGTTGTGAACAAAACTTTACTAATCAACTAAACCTCAGAAAGTGAACTCAAACCACCGTATTTACAGCATGGATGGATGTTGGTATATGTGGAGGAAAATGAGTAAAGGTTGCTGTGGGTAACTTCTGGATTAATTCAGAACGGTGAGACATAATGCAGTATTTTAAAGAATTACTCTTAAAATATGTATTCTGTGTAAAACGGTCATAAAATTACACGTGAACAAACCCTTTCAATAAAGACACTAGCATTTTTTGTATAAGTATTTGTTCAATCCATAGAAAATGAACAGTTTGTTTTTTAAATTAGCCATAGTTTGAGAATAAACATGTCAAGAATTCAATCTGACAGTTGCTTAGAATACATCTTAAGACAGTTTTTTAGCTATGTTGAGCATGAATATAACAAAGATGACTAATACTCTGTGTGCTCAACCAAAATACAGGGGGAACATGGCAAAGCTTAGTGCACTTGTGAACTATCTTTGATACATATTAGAACATGGCGAATATCCCAGTTTTGTCTCTAGGAAAACAGTGAACAGAGATGTTAGAATGCTTTACTTAATGCAATATAATTAATAGTTGGCAAGTATTGTATATTTTAGTTCAGTGGGGGAAAATACCCATTTATTTAGTAGGCTGGATGTAACTGTGTTCATGACCCTTGTGGCATACTTGAAGTTGAGTGCACAAAATATGTTTCACTTGCTAGAAATGTTTTGAATGCTCATGATTTAAGAGCAGCTCACGAAGGATTCTTTTCTTTTGAGTCTCTAGTGGTACTGAATCTGCTTGTGTCTGTGCTGGCAGTTCAAATCTGACAGACTACATAAATGGAGTTGTGTAATGGGGGGCTTTTTGCGCTTCCAAATGGACAGTGTCTTGCACATTGTACATGTGCAGGATTTGAAACTCGCTGTGATTTGTTGTTCTGAGTTTGCGTCTGTGGTCTTGCTATGCCATGGTAGGCGTTGGTCTGCGGAGAAGGTGGATGTGGATTGGCTGTGTAAAGTCAGGATCGTCAGTCTCTAGATGCTTTGCGTGCAAGGTTTTCCTCCAGGAACACTTAGACACTTCAGAGGCTCCCTTCAAGGTAAAGATGCTAGATAGTCAATAAAAACCTCTTGTGTTTAGAAGTGATGGTTAGTCCTAGATTGGTGCTGAATTGTTGGCATTGACCCGTGTTCCCTGAAGCACTGCAGTTCTCCAGGATTAAATTATACGGGAAACGTGAAAAGACAGGAGCAGAATAAAGTGGTTCTGACTCTTCTATGTCTTTGAGGTTGGTTCTTATTTTGTTTTCAGTTAGCTAGTATATGTGTGCACACGTGTGTAGCTCTTGCTATGTGACAGGAGTCTTGAACTTTACTCTGCCAAAGACAGGACCTCCTGTAAGCTCTTTGAGGGTCTGACATATAAAATAGAATATCTTTTTTCCGGAAATATTTTTCTACATGTGGCAAATGAGAGAGATCTGTTATGGGAAATTAAATTCTACGGTGATGTCTCAGCTTTTACTTGTTGATTTCTGGTTATAACTGGACATTCCAACTACCATAATATTTTCCCAGAATATCACTGTAGATAATGCAGTGCATCCATCTGCTATGAGTGTCTATTGTCTTATCATAAAGTAAAAAATTCATTCCATCATAGTTCAGTCACTGGCCTGTTTCTCATCTTGTGCCAGTATCAGAAATGCACACAGCACTGTCATGAAATAATTCACTGACTGTTAAATACTACACTTCAAAGACAGCAGCCTGATTTGATGTCAAGCTTCATAGTTTTTCAACCGTGGTTTGACTGATGCACGAAAGTTTCTTTGTGTTCCTTTCTTGTTAGTCATCAGTAGTGGCATATGCTCTGACAACTAAGGAAAAAAATATTGTCAAGCAGCTCCTGTACAGTGACAGGGTCCTTCAAGGTATATTTCTCTGTTGCTTGCCTTCTAACTCTGCTGTCTTCAAGCTTTTGGATTCCCAGGGTTTGGATAATCCCCACTTGCCCAGCCCTTACCTGGGAGTATAGAAGCCATGGGCTGTGTGGTTTTTTTTCCCAGTTTAACTGCTGCCCAAAGCCCTTTTGGGGGTGGGTGTTTCAGAAGCACAGGAGTGGCACTTAGATGGTTTTGGTAGCTTTGGGTTGGAGGGAGGAGGTGGCTGCTCTATGAAAATTTCAGTTGCACAGTAACAAGTGTGACTGTATAGTTGTCCAGTTCAGTAAAGAAAAATGTGGGATAAGTGGGGTTAATGAAATTAAAGACTTTTGGTACTGAATTATCTCCTCGTAAGTGGTAACACAAGGTAAAGTAATTCAGATCAAACATTGAAAACTGTGGTTCATTAGATTCTCCTTCATTTTCACCAGTAGTTTTCAGTAGTATTTAAATTCAAATGAGTTCACAGAAAATACTTTTTGTACTCTTACTTTACAGCAGTGATGTCTGAAAGAAGCAGCAGGTGAAAGAATGTAAGCAGCAGTGTCTTTTAAATCCTCCCCACCTAGTTTTGAAAGATGTTAATCCTTGAACTCATGAATGGGGTGGAATGTGCCAAGATGGCAGCAGCCAGTTCAGTTTGGCTCCAGCAGTTCCAAGCAAGTTTTTGAGTGCAGAGTTCTTAACTGATGTGCCATCATCTCATCCCACATGATCAGTTAGGAGAAGGAATGGCTGTAAGCAAACCAGAGGGACAGAGATGTGAACATTGTTCACGTAGCCCCAGAGCACTGCACGCCCAACACACCAGCCTAAGCCTGTGTGAAAACAAACTCCCCGTGCCTCCATCTGGGCTCACTTTCTCCTCTTCCAGCCTTGCTTGCAGCCCTGTCCATGAGCTCTTCAGGGTAAGTTGGGGGTTTTTCCCCTCTTCTGAAAGTGTTTGAAGTGACTGACTTGGCTGTGTCTCCAGGTGCTCCTGCACATTAATAACAGTGGAAGAATTGAGTAGTTTGCAGGTGTGTCAGATTGGTAAATTCAGAACAGGTGAAACTGTGACAGGATGACTTGATGAAGGAAGCTGAAACTGAGGTGATGATTACAAAGACTGACAGAAAATAGGGCTTGGAAAATAAATTCAATTTGCTGATGTTATATAACCATCTTAGTGCAGCCTGTAGATTCATTAGTTTCGGAACACACTTTGTAAAGGAGAGTTATTGCGTGTGGCTTTGCTTTTAGCAAATTGACTGTAATTTAGAGTGAAGGTGTAGGAGGTAGAATATATTAGTACTCTGACTTTGTAGCTGGTGTGATCTTGTCGAGCAGGTGAGTTTTTCAGCGTGTTCAGCCAGCATGCGTTCCAGCATACTTCAATTTACAGCTGCAAAGATCCTTGAAACCATGAATTAGCACAGTAGCACTTATTGATTTTTATTTTATTTTTGTAACTGCTGAGAGATTAATAATAAGGAGAAAGAAAAGTTTATCTCTTTCTGTACCAGCAGGACATTCACAGGTTTGTGCAAAGATGGTTTACAGTAATAATATAAGTATTACCTCATTCCAGGTGAAAGACATGAGGGTGGGGGGGTAGATGCTGTTTTGAAGATCACCCTTAAGTAGGTGGTACCTGTGTGTCGTTCATCCTGGTGTGTGCAGAAATGACTGGAAGAGCATGAGATGGGGAGAGGAGGGACGGGAAGGGAGTGTAGCTTGCTGCAGATACCCTGCAGTCCTTTCTGAACCTTGGGAGAGCTCACCAGGCACAGCCCAGGGGTTCCTTCCTCGCAGCACCATGGCCTCTGCTCAGCTCGCTGTGTCTGGGAGGCTTCACTTCTGAGCAGAGGTGGAGGTTACCCTGCTCTGCTACCACCCTAGCAGTGCAGATTTTTAAATCTTAATTCTCTTAAACAAAGGGGGCTGATGGACGTCTTGGAGTTTATCGTCTTTCTCAGCTCTAGCAGTAAGGGATTAATCTTCTCCTGTAGCTCTGTAATCAAAGCTTTTATTTCAGTTATAACCACGTTTGAGCAGTGTAAACAAGATCACACAGTCCGTCAGTGGCTTGTTTACTTCATGCTGGTCTTCCAGGTAAACACTAATACCTCATTACCTTTTGGTCCTTAACGTGGAAAGGTGAGGAGAAAAGCAGCTTGAGTCCTCTTGTTTCAAATTTCTGCATATTGGCTTTGAGATTGACCTCTTTGGATTTTTTCTGTAGATATAATTAAAGAAGTTGAAAAGGAAGGATGTTTCTATCAATTACTCATCAGCATTCAATTTTGTAGAAATGTTGCTGCTTCTCTAAAACAGTTTTTTTTTTTTTACTAATACCTTATCAGTTGCCCTCCCTTTAAAAAAAACAAACAGATAAAGGACTTGGTGATTTTCCACTTGCCTGGTCAAGTGTATAGAAAGACCCTGGGATGTTCTACAGCCTAACTGTGGGTCACAGTGCACAGCAGTGGTGTTTTTCTCCTCTCAGACCTCTGGACCAAGAATATGATGAAATGAAACTGAGTTTGACAGTTGGGAAGGAATGATGCAGGTATGCATTATGGAAATCTAAGAGAAAGAGGGAGTTTCTGTTACTTAAACAAGTTATATTTTAGTACTTCTGATCAAATCTTTAAATTGCTGTACTGAGGATGCTTTGACTTAACCTAAAATATTTCTTCATAATAGATTTTTGCTGACAAAATATGTTTTTATACAGATTATTTGACAAGTTAACATAGTAACACTGGTGTGGAAAATATCCAGGTTCACGTAGCTGTAGTTTTACATGAGTATGGTTGAAAATACTACGGTCTGTCTTCCTGTCCTAATGTCATGATGTCTGGGATTTTTGAAAGTGTGTAGTACTCAGCAGAGTTTAAATGAGCTGAGGTTTTTAAATGCTGAAGTACTACAAACTTATAGTTTATAGCAAAACAGTTGGATTGGAGCTTCAGTGAAGGCCAGTGGTGAGGCCTTGTAGTAGAAGTCTGGAGGATGAATACTTCAGGTCTTGGTATGTTAAGCAGGAATGGGAGAGCATTTACTTGATGAGAATGCTGGAGTCAAGCAGCGATTGAACAGAATTGTTCTCCAGTGGTGCCTTTGCCAGATTAACAAAGCCATGGCCATCTTGGAAAGGGCTCACATAGTTTGGAGACTCCACAGACTCCAGGCAACCTGTGCTGCTGCTTAGTCACCCTTGCAGTAAAAAAAAAAAAGTCTCCTTATGGAAATCTTTTTCTGATGTCCTTCCAGTGCTTAAATGCTTTCTCACCTTATTTGTGTGCAGCTGTAAACTCAGTGAACTTCTGCAGTGCTTTGGGCCAAGGAAGTCTTTGGTTTTAGTTTCAATATTTGAGCAGTTTGTCCTGCAGAAGAGATAATTATTTATGAGATTATTTGTCATACAGAACTTATCTGAAGGTTTGTCGGCCATCTGTCTTGTTTGTAATGTGATGTTCCTTCTTAATGTTAATACTCTTTATTCTTGCAGCTTTTTAAAGATACAGTCAGATGAGCTAAATACCACAATAAATTAGTACTATGAAATTACAGCCTTCTTCAACCAAGGTATTGTGACTCACCTAGTCTGTTGATGCACTAAGTAAAATTAGTTTGGCTAAACAAGGGGTGTTTATCTGTTCTGGTGGATCAGTGTGTTCGGAACTGTTTCAGGTGTGCACACCTGTGACTCTTCTCTCACAGAGTGTTTTTGTGTATATATCGATTTTGTCTCCAGAAGAATGCCTTGACAGCTCTGCATACGCACACAGCTACATGTCTATTTTGTACGTGTTCAGCTTTTCATCAACACTAAAATTTATTGAGAGGGATGAGATCAAACTGTGTAGGCTTGTTGGGAATGTGAGGGTAAAGGGGTGGTCAGCACTAGTCAAGGCATGAAGGGGAACCTCACCATGGGGCAGCTGTCATGCCACATCTTGATATCTTTGAATACTTTCTAATCAGTCTTTCAATTTTTTTAAATCTTTCTTTGGAAAAAAAAATCTGGAAATGTAGGTAAAATAACCAGAAAAGGAGTTACTGATTCCCTTTTTTTTTCTGCATATGTTGTGTCCACTGACTCTCCCTGGTCTGTAAATACACTGCTGATGTAGATATCTGAGGGAAAATATTTGAGGTCAATGGATAATGATAGAACTGTGCAGACATGAAAGGAGAAAACTGACCATCTTAATGTGTGACTTCTAGATTATCTTTGATTTTTTTTTGGCATAGTGAGAAAGAACATTCCTCTTAAAACCTCTTTAGGTCCTTGTGGCCTTTTAGCATAGGGTTTATTTTTTGATGGCCATTTCAATTTGTC
This sequence comes from Phainopepla nitens, assembly GCA_013400175.1. Classification (NCBI taxonomy): domain Eukaryota; kingdom Metazoa; phylum Chordata; class Aves; order Passeriformes; family Bombycillidae; genus Phainopepla; species Phainopepla nitens. The sequence goes on along the minus strand of VXBQ01008789.1, from coordinate 2,047,781 downwards.
TTTCAATGGCTCCCACCCCAGGATTACTGTGTGTAGGGAAGGGCTTTGAGAGTCTGGATGGAAGGGGCTGTTACTGGGCTCTTCTTCAACCATACTGCTTCCCTGTTGCTTTTTGCTGAATGTATCAACTTGCAAACAGCTTTTACAGTTAATGCACATGATTTAAAAATACTTTTTTGGATAGAAATTCACCATACTGAGGCATGACAAATTTGTAGGAAGCGTGGTGGCTCAGACCTTCAAAATGGAGACCGAATAAATGGCAAAACCCCTTCTGCCTGCTCTTAAAATGAGTGAATATCCAGAATTTGGGAAAATAAAAATGAGAATGCAGGTGCATGAGAAGGAGGACCTGCTTTAAGAAATGAAAACATCAGGATTCTACTGTGGATATAGAAAGACTAGACATAAAAGACTGTGGAAGAAGAAAAATAACCCTGTTGAAAACTTTAGTATTTCTGGACAATTTTGACAAAACCAAAAAAATTAGTAGTTTCTTTCCATTTTGTGACTTACACTTGCTCTCTGGTAACTGAGCCTACTCTGCCTGCTTGAACTTTATTTCCTTTTTATGTTAAGAATAAATTTGAAATGGAAATAACAAGCATCTACTTCTTTGGCAAGGAGGAATCTATAAGGCTTTTGCTTTTTTTTTTTTAATTGGCATTTCCATATTGTTTAATGTAACAGAGCTTTAGTCAAATTGGGACCATAAGAAAAACAGTTGAGAGATACTAAGAAAAGAAGCTAGATTTATTTTTAACTGTAATTGTCAGTAGTTGAAAATAGTTCATCAGATACAGAGCATCATCTGCAGTTTTAAACTTGAGAGCGTTCACTGCAAAAAGTGTCATTCTGGAAACTCTTAAATTATGCAGCCATTACATTTAACTTAAGAATTTATCAGGAAAAATGTATCTGCAATTAGTGTAATTAATTACCAAAAGACATAATTAACAGCCAAACACACAGATTTTTGCTCTCCACCATCACCCACACACGTTGACTGTTGTTGGTGTTTTAGTCTTTGAAGTTTTACCAAAAGCAGAGTTCCTGTATCAAAATCAGCCATGTTATTCATTAAAAACATGTTTCTGAAGTTTGAATGCACATATATACAGCTGTTAGATAGATATATGTATACATAAACCCATATACATGGGTTGTATATTTAGATCTAACAGCTCCTCACAATGTGAAATGACAGTGTTAGTAGAAAATACTAATGGAAATTTAGTAGCTACTTTAAAAAAACCTTTAGAAGTTCATTGATGCAGCATTTAATGCATGATACTGCTTTTAATGGTAAAGACACATCATCAGTCAGCATCTGACAGCCTGTTTTCAATGCAGATGAAAACAGCAAAGTTAAAACCAGCTGAGTGTTGTGGGGCAGTTGGTTATGCAGTGCTGTGGAATGGACTGGATAACTTAGTGTGCTGCATTCACACAGTGTTTAGGTTTGAAAAAAAAAGTGAGTGTCTGTAGAAATAAACCTAATTTTAAAAAGTTCTGTTTAAAGGCAGAGAAAACAAAAAAGGTAAAAATTTGAATAATGTATCAAAATTATGCCATTTGGTTTTCTAATAGTCAGGATGTAATTTTATTATTTTTTCCCTCTCCAGATATCCAAGAGCAGTAACTTCAGGATTGAGGTGTTTTGGAGATCCTTAGTCTACAGGGCAAGGAAGAACAGAATGTCCTCTCTGTGCTGCAGTTTCTATGAATATATAATACAAAACCTTCTTTCCAACTTTCCTCATGTTTGTTTTGCAACATGTGTTGGCAGTGGAAAACAGATGATCCTGTTCTTCCAATTTGTATTTAAATCATGTATATAATACTGTAAGACTTGGTAGGAAAGCTATTAAGCCTTTATCTCCCAGAGTAGAAGGTTTGAATAATGATAGTTGTTCTCTGTGTAGGATTTACCTTTTCTCAAAGCAGCTCGGGTTTAGGTAGGCCCTTGGTCCTACAGTATTTGGTGTTGTCAGCAGTTTTTTATTTTTACTGTAGCTTTTAACAAATTTAGTTTTGAATCAGATGTTGAGTACTGCAGTGGTGTTTTATAGTTTGATGACAGATTTCTTAACCCATCTTAATAACATATATGCTGTCAAATAAGTATTTCCCTCCTGCACCTCGACGATACTTGGCACTTGCTCTGGTTCCACACGATGCTTTTTCAGTTATTTCCCTGAAGCTAAACAGAACCATGCCTTCCTGCTCTTGACAGGCACCTTGGAGTTGGTAATTTAAGGAACAGAATGATAGGAACAGTCATTGGGAAGTTTTCAAAGTAAGGATCAGATAAGTGACTGTGTGTAAACCTTGCCACAGTTAGGCTTGTAAAATTTAGCCTTACTATGGCATGTGTTAGATACAACATGTACGTATTTTTGGCTAATTCAAGGATAAGAAATGCTTGCTTTCCTTTTTTATGTGTGCATAATAGCACACATTTATGTTTCTGGCATAATAGCACACATATATATTTATATTATTTTCATTAAATAGCCTTTCTTGAAAGGTTAAAAATAACTGTCTTATAACAAGGGGTCTCTTTGGTGAATAAAAGCTATAATTTGGCAGGAACTAATGATTTTTAATTTTTTTTTCCTCCTCAGTCTAATGTATTTACATTTTTCAGGATACTGTTGTTAGTTATGGTGTTATTGTGCTGGTATTTTAAAGTTTCTTTGGAGGAGTGTATGTGCTGGAGTTTCTTTGGGTTTTTTTTTTTTGTTTTTTTTCATTTCAGCTGTAACATTTGAAAATCTGTGTAAGTATTGAATGTAGTATTAGGGCAGCAGGAGAAAGCAGTGTGCTGTTTTAATATCAGTGTGATAGTAAGGGAAAATAGCCAAAAAAGGTAGCAGAATTAATATTTTTGTCCTTTGGCAGTTTGCACAGTTGTCTTTTTCTAGAGACATGCTCTTGAACATCCAAAATTCTGAGGAGTGTTAGCACAAGGTATGTTTTCCTCCCAGCTATCTGTCAAGGTTAGAAGGTCCATATTTTTCCTCTGGACTGTTTGGTGTTTCTCTGCTTCTTCACAGACTAATGGTCAGCTTGGAAACTTTGCTTGGTACAGTAGGGAAGAAAGACAGCCAAACCTAGAAAGCTGTAAAGTATTATTAACACAGTTTTCCTCCTCTTGCGTCTTTCTTAAAGGAAATAATACTGACTATACCCCTTGGAGCCCTGCACACAAAAATAACTGTCTGGCCTTTCATCTTGGCTGGTTTTTTCCTTAGCCTTTTTGCCATTGCAAGACAGATCCATGACTGCCTTTCCTTGTCATGCTAGGCTCATTTCAGAAGCTCTTTTAATTCTGAAGCACTAAACCAGGAATTTCCTAAGGTTCATCAAAACTGCTCTTTGACATAATGAGGTTTCAGCTGGGCCAATATATTGATAGATGTCAGTCACTTCTGATGGAGAGTCCACAGAAGGCAGGTGGCTTTGTGTGGCAAGTATCTCCAAATCTGCTACTACACTTAGTAGCAGGAGATACATATTTTTTCTGCCTGCGTTATGACAGTGTTCTGCAGATGTGGCTCATGACAGTGAAATCTGTGGGAGGCTTTCATTTCCTGAAAATTGGGTGAAGTGATTGTGCCCTGAGATGGTGTTTTACAGGGGTTATGCTTGAATAGCTGCAATAGTGTTAATTCATAATGAGACTTGTGAATTGTTTTAATGCTGTAAGAGGAGCCATGTTTCTCTTGGCTTCCCATGCATCACAGAAAATTTCTGTAAATGGATCAGTTATGGACTGTAGAAAACTTAAAATGTAAGCTGTGGATGCGTTAAGTGAAATCTCTGCATTCTCATCGAATTTACTCATTCCTAGACTGTGGGTTTGCCCCAAATTTTTTTAAAGATAACACAAACTCAACTAGAGAAGAAATGAATAGTGTCCTGCTCCTTCTTCAGTTCAGCAGTGCTGGTGGAGGTGAGGCTGAAAATAATTGCTGCCAGAAGTTAATACAAAGAGGAGATCACAAACTTTTAATTATTTTTCTGTACTTATTTGTATCAAGAATATCCAGACTTAGTCTAATTAAAGAAGGTAAGGTTTCTGCTTCATAGTTCAGCTACTGTTTGGTTATTAGAAATAATCTCTCCTCACAAGTATCTCTTACTAATTTTACATGTGCTAGTCAGAACATATTTCTCCTGAGTTTTGGAGGCCAGTTTTCATCCTGGTAATCTCCAGCTAGTTGACTGACATCACTGTTCATGGAAGTGAGTTCTCTGGGTTTAATATGTTTCTGTTTTGATGGTTTGTTTATTTGGTTGGTTGTTTTGGTGGATGTTGTGTTTGCCCGTTTGTTTGTTTTGTTTTGTTTTTTTAAATACCAGTGGCTGGTTCCACAGTTCCTCTATTTACATGTTCTGGTGACTTTGGTGTTGCTGTTGGAGAATCTATAATTCCCTCCTGTGTGAGAGAGACACTTCCTGGTAAAATGGGATTTTGGAATTTTTTTGTAGGCCCCAAGGGTGTGGTCACAGGATTCCATTCTCACCTCTTTGTTCAGGCACCTTGAAGTACTGCCTGAACTTGGAGTATGAGGATTGATCAGAAACATCTTTCTGGTCAGAATAAAGTGGCAGTACTTGAACCCATTTCAGTGGTTTTTATTGTTCTCACTGGCTGTGCATTTCTAATGAGATGAAAGTTGCTGTATTGCAGCCAGAGAGGGAGATGACCTTTTGAGACTGGTAATCTGACTGCCCTAGCAAATGATGTGATAGGGCCAGGTAGAAATTTTAATTGGTCCTATTTGGAATCTTGACTATAGTCATCACAATAGACAAGAGAAAAAAATCAGCTTGTAGTAATAGTCTGTTTTATTTAGTGTCATTCAGAAATGTTACAATGAAAGGCTCTTAGCAGTGTATTTCTGAACCTTAAAATCTACTTGGTCAGCTTTTTCACTGTAGCATCAAGGAACCATGCAGCAAAGGCCACAGCTTTGAAAGTATTGCTTTCTTAATGAGGAAGGCACCCAAAAAGGGTTCCTTGTCCCTTCTCAATGAAAGCTTGTCAGAGCAGAAGTCAAGCTGCCTATTAAGCAGGGAGGGAAGTTCCCTTAATACTTGCACAGCAGCCACCTGGAGAGTTGTTTATTACTTTGCTAAATGTTATAGATGGTGCTATAATACAGTTATCATCAGTTTGGGAAAACAATGTAATTTAAAAAAAAATACCAGAAAATAAAATCTGTCTTTTAATTCTAGTTTATCAGTTCTGCATGCTAGTGCTGATCACTAGTGCTGCTTAGTTCTAAGAAAAAGGTCTTTTCCCTCTCTAAAATGATTTATTTAACAAGTAGCTCAAGTATGCAGGTACTTGCACAATTATTGTGTGTCTAATGAAAATGTACATGTTAATGATTTTTTTAAGAAATTCAGTCTTTAACTTGATGTTAAATATCTCTTTTGGGGTCATGGCTGCAGAAAGAAACCAGAATTTTTCATCAAATTCTTGTTATCACTTTTTGATCCATGGCTTCTGAAAAGGAATATATTCTTCATAGTAACTGGAGGGTTTTTTAATGGGTGTTAACACGTTTTTTGTGCTAGGTGGTTTTGGACTGTGAGCTCCCTAGGGAATGAAGTGTAAAGATGTGAATAGCTATTTGTGACTATTTGTTGATAATTTTTTAAGAAATATAGATGAGGACATGTTTTGGGCTTTCAGCCAGTGTATCTTTCCCAGTTGTCTCCTTGCCTTGCTGTGTAAACCATGTTTTCCTATGCAGCATTTTGAGGTGCCAGCTGACCTAGCAGACCTTTGAGGGAGTGTTGTGTCTGTTTGGTTTGAGTGACCTGTGTGAAGATTGTTGCAGTGGGCTTCACAGTGTGCTGAGGAGGAGAAAAGATCAGATTCTAAGAAAAAGGTCTTAATTAACTTTTATCTAAGAATAACACTAAGAAATCATCTCAGCTTCAAGAAACTTTCTATGTAGCTAGAAGCAGTTGCTTTTCTTGTAGAAAATATTTCTAAATGTGTTGTAAAATACAAATGAGCTTCTGGATAAATACAGGTATAGTTTGAGCGTCTGATCTGTTCTTACTCTTTAGGCCATCATGACTGCACGACCTATTTCCAGAGAGAGTAATAAGATGTCTTAGTTGGGTATTGATGTTTAAAAGTTTAAAACATAAATTCAAAGAATGTGCTGTTTGATTCTTTGGGTAGAAGGTGGTGTGGTGTGTGTGTTTCTTAAATTTTGCTCTGTACAAGTACTGTGACTTAAAGTTTAAGCATAATCTTTCCCCCTCTTTCAATTTAAGAAATAAATTTCATACAGAAGATTTCAAAGTATTGCACACAATTTTTGTTTATCACATAAACTGTTACAAGCTACAGTGTGCTTTTGCATATTGTTGTGTATCTTTGGTTTATTGTCAGTAGGAAATTGTATGTATATTTAAAATATTCTAGTAGTCAGTAATGGTTATTGTGTCTGGTTGTTGCTTCCCAGAAGGCAGAATCTCTTTATTCCATATGGCATTCAGGAAGTCTGATCTTTCTGTAGTCTTTAAGAAAGCATACATTTTTAATGTTAGGTCTGTCCCCTTTCCAATCTGAGAGCCTGCTACTCTGAGTAGCAGTTTTGATTCAGAATCTTTCTTTCAGGGTCTCTTCCAGTTCCAAACAGCTTTGTCTCCAGTCAGAGGTTAATCCTTCTTCTTGACCATTGCCATCAGAACCTTACACAAAATACTGCCTTTTAGATTTTTACCTTTCTGTGAGCTCAGCTGCTATGGATAGTGCTTGAAAAATACTACTTGGAAAAAAAGGGTTTCTTTTTCTAATAATTTAAAAAGTATATCACAGTATTTATTAAAGTCTTTGATGTTAGCAGCAAATGAGTTTGCAGCCGCTTATTTTAATACCATGTTTTTAACATTCATCATAAAATGGAGTAGCTCTCTACATGCCTCCTGTTTCTTATGGACTTTTTTTCCCCTACGTGCAGTGTAGTGAAGTGGAATTTGACTGTAAAGGACCACCACAATGCTCCTGCCTTTGGGTGTTGGATCTGAGCTGTGTGAACTTTGCATGTCATTTTTCTCCATTTTTTAAAAGGATTTTTGTTTGCTTTGGGTTGGGGCTTCTGGGAGTGCACTTGCTTTTTTGGTTGTGGTATTCCTAGCTAGTATTTTTTTCTCTTCAGAGATGTCCTCAGATAGCTCTCAAAAGAAAATGGTCTCTATTTCAAAAGCAACCTTAAGACATCTATAATTTAAACTAATCCTTAAATGCTGCCTGGAATCAGCAGCTAGGCCTCTACTGGTGTGAGAAACCTTTACTCTGAGATAGAGTAGTATGTGAAAAGTCTATATTCAATATCTTTCATGTTTTGGTACTGTAGCTGCTTTCAGGTGTCAGCCACTTGTTATGAATGTTTTCAAGGACACGGGATGAGTGTCAGTCACACTGCTCATACATGCATTTATTTAACAGCTCACTCTGAGACTTGCTCCTTAAAGAAAAATGGTGGGTGGGTGTGTTCTGCTTGTTTTTTGGGTAGGGAGTTTGCTGCAGAGATGTTGCTGCAAGTGCAAACACAAACTGCCTTATTCTGGTCTCTAAGTTTTTTGCCTTCATTGTCAGCTCTGTTGGGGGTACCTTCCTCTCTACTCCCTTAAATTTGTGTCATCCTCGCTTCTCTGTTGGAATTTTGAGCTAATCCAGAAGTGGATCCAATCAAGTAGATGAGGCTGTCATTTCACAGGCTGGCAGGATGCTTGATATGGGTTTTGCCAGATTTATGGCAAGATGAGCTCAATGCAGAGCAAATGAGGTGTATCAGTTAACATTTTAGTTGCTTAATTTGTGTTTTCTTCTCATTATGAAGATGGACAGCGTTGGATTATTTTTGTTTTAATGGTTTATTCTTTTGTGCTGAAGTTGTACTGGTTCTACTTAAAACACAGTTTAATGAGTTAAAATTTCTTTGATAGACAAGATGCATCATGGCTTCATTCAAATAGTTTCAGTATGGATTAACTTTTGTTTTTCAGAGCTGCTCTTCTAGATCTACTTTCAGTTTGATATGGATTTTCCTGTCTTAAAGGTGGTTGGTTACATTTCTCACCACTTTATTCCCCCAGCCTGCAAGAGCAGTTTCAGTGCTGTGTCTGTTTGGAAATATTTGGAAATATCTGCCACCCCCAGGACTCTGCTTCTCTTGACTACAAATCTTTTTGTTTGGTTGGTTTGCTCCTTCTGCCCCATTTGGGGAAGGTAGAGAAAAACAGCACAAAAACATGATGTTGCAGAGTAAAAAACTTAAGTGATCAAACCCTACAGATTATTGTATGAGCAGCCTTTCTCAGGACCCTCTCCCTCCTTTTCCTTCTTTATGATGAGTCTGTTGGGGAATTTAAAGCTTTTTCCTTTTTATTTTAAAGAATTTATCAACTTTATAGTTGTCATTTATATTTACGATGCTTTTTGGAAATATTATCTGAATGCATGTAAGGTAGAAATGAAACCACGTGCATGTGTTTTGGAAAAGATGTTGTGGACATGATAAATTTTCTCTAGAAGTGACCTAGGTGTATACACAAGTGTTGTCAAGAGCTATTTACTAATTATTTTTTAGTAAATAGCTCTTGACAATGCTTTGTCACTTTTCTGTAACTTACGTCTTCATGAAACAAAAGAAGTCAGTTGTATATTTTTTTCTTTATTTTAATGTACTCACTTTCACAGCATCTGTGGAAATACAAAGCACTCTTGACAGCAGTTGCCAGAATCGCAGATTTTTCTTCTTTTCCTCCTGGAAGAATTTGTTCTTTTTGGTCTTTTGTGGGTCTTGAAGTTTATAGTTTACAGTTCAGGTTCATGAGTCATTTTGAGCTATCAGATGAGATAATTGTTAATTTAAATTTAGATTTTGACCTGTCAGAGTCACAAAGTTCAGTAAACATGAATTTATTTGAAATTATTTTATCTTACTGTGCAATATAATTGGTGTAAAATATTTGGATAAATATTTTTATTTGAGAGCAGACTCAGCTTAATTTAATCTCTTAAAAACTGCAAACATGGTTAAAATTGTGACAGCATCTGGCAGTCATTTCAGCAGGTGTTTGTATGATGATATTAATATTAGACACACAATCTTCCAAATTTGTTTATTGACTTTTATACTTCTATCATCAACAAATGTGATTATAATGCTTTTTATGTCTGTTACTGCCTCATACTGTTGCACTTTAAAATACAGTTTTTCAAAATATTTTGAAGGCACTGAGCTCCTGTATTTTAAAACAGATATTTCTGCTCTAAAGCAGGTGTAGAAGTGGTTTTTAGGGAACGATTTTCAAAACGGAGCTCTTGGAGTGTGGTTTGAGAGCTTTCTTGCCCAGGGAATGGCAATGTGCAGTGTTGAAGTATTTGTGAGCAGCATCTCTCTAAAGGCTCCCAGTGCAGCTGCTTTAGTCTGTTCAGGGCTTACAGGGGGCATCTGGGAGGCTAAAACCAAGCACCAAGGCTACTGCTCTAAGAGATCGCTCAAGACCTTCAGGTTTCCTGGTACTGTTTCACTTGGCAGTAACTACACAGGCTGCATCTGGAAAAATTGGATCAGGTGTTATTCCTGAAGTGTCAGGAATCTGTGCAGAAGCTGCTCAGAAGTGTGGCAAGAGACATCATGGTACCCTTCCCTCGTCGTCCTTGGTGTTCAGATGGGAAAAGGAAGATTTTAATTCCTCTGATACCTGTTGTGAGTGTGTGCATATCCCTTAGCGTCATCTTTGCTAGAAGAGCGATCTTTTGGTGGGACTCCTGCCATTTTCCTAAACATACTGCAAGAAAATGAATATATTTCTTTTCTGCTTAGCCAGACTTTCAGTGTTTCAGCTGAACTGACCTTTCCTTCCATTTTACCCACAGGCTTCTGCTGTCTCTACCCAGCAGTAATATGTTCTGTCCTTTGTGGCCTCCATCGGTGTTCTTCTGAAAACCTGATGGGGGTTTTATCCGTGCCCTTTCCATCACCTACTGAGAGATTGAAATTCTCTGCTTTGCTTTGTATTTTTTCCCCCTCTTTTCTTTGCTTATTATGCTGTTGCTGTGTTTCATGTGGCAGTTTTGAACTGTTTTACTGACCATCCAGACCAGGGGAAAAACCCAGCTGTTCTGACAGTCATCTTGTGTCTTCAATGCAAAATAGGGGAGCAGGGGGAGCTCAAGACACCATGCTCAAAGTCCCCAGATAGCTCCTGGGGGATATTAGCAACAGTAATCATAGTAATTGTATCAAATCTAAAATAGAAACAAGGGCTGCAAAATCGATCCCTGCTGCAGTGTCCGAGTGCATTTGGCTCTTTTGCTGCGGGGAGCTTTGGAGCTGGTGGTGGTGCCTGAATTCCTTCTAGCAGCTCCTGCATTACACCCACAGCTGCTTTTCTGCTCTGGTGTGCCAGGGAAGGCTGGGAGCTTTCCTGTGGCAGCTTCTGTCTTCTGTCCTTGTTAAATTCAGAGGCTGTTGTTGATCAGAGATGCAAAGAAACGGGTAAAACCGAGTGACTGAACCGTGAGTGGTGCACTGAGTCTGCTGTGGGGTCACTGACCTCCCACAGGCAGTGATCCCCGTGCTGGGCCAGACATGCCTTCACAGGAAAATTCTACAGTTCATCTATCAGTGTCCTTTAGGCTTTTTGCATAATTCATAAATACTTATCCTTCCTAGGCAGTGAAGTGGTCAGATGCGAGGTGTGCCTGGGAAGCAGCAGACAGGGAGTGTGAGGCAGCTTCTAGGTGAAGTTTTGGAGGTGGCTCTCTTCTTAAAAGTGGTGGGTCTTGATAGAAATTTCACAGTTCACTTCTCTCCTTAAAAACCTGTGCTGTTGGTGGTTCTTCCCACTCTTGTGGCTGTGCTGAGCTGTACCAGCTGCTGGGCTGGCTGAAGGCAGATCATGGAGGTACTTGCAGGTTAATTTTCAGGTGCATTAGTGAGCTGAGGAAGCTCTCCTCTATTGCTCTGAGGAGCCTGTGTGGAGGCGAACACATCACCAGTGCACTGCATCTTCACACCAGCTTCTGTCCTCTGTTTGGATGTTGTAATCTCCAGTGGTACATGGCAAGGTTGCTATTTATAAATATCTGCTAAGGAAGGGGAAAAATAGTTTTGAGTTTTGTGTAGTTTTTGCTGTTGTTGTTGTTGGTTTTTGGTGGTTTTTTTTTTCACTGATGTAGCAGCTCAGGCTGCATGGTATGTATAATCCAATATAAGCACAATGTATTTTGTGATTTATGTCAAAAAACCCCAAACCAGAAACCCTTAGGAAAATCATGAGATTAAGGTTTTTGAAATGTGAGTGAGTCACTTCAGAATTGCATTGCTTTGTGTTTTAAACAGACTACTGTAGTATTGGAAGAGTAGGGAATTTTTATTGGTGGCATATTTGGTTCCTTTTTGTGGACTTTTTTTTTTTTTTTATGTTAGTCTCTTCAGCCTAATGTATTCAGGAAAACTGCTGGCTCTGTGGCATTTCTTTTTTGGCTATTATTTTTACATCACATTTTGCTCAGTTTAAGAAAAAGGTAATTAAAATGGAAAGGAAAGCCAAAATTGTTTTCTCACAGTTGAACATCTGCAGAAAGTATACCTTTTTCTTAAGTGGAGTTGGTTTTAATTTATTTTCTAGATGCTTTTTGTTCTGGCCTTTTTAAAATTCTTGCAACTTTATAATGTAATGTTAGTTATAGGGCATGCAGCGATGAGTAATTATTTCTTGCTTGTTTCAAGTATGTTCCATAAATATATGAACAGGGAAAATTGAAACTAATGAATCAAAACGTTTAAAATTATACTCATGACACTTTCTGCACTTCTTTTCTAAAGGGCAGGGAGAAAATATGCTCTTTTTAAAGTGTAATTTAGGTGAAGAGATTGTATTTATTTAAAGCTGACTCCATTTTACAGAAGGTTTTGTGGGCTGGCCTGAGTTATTCCCAAAATGTTTGAGGAAAACTCAGTCATGAGTTTTGTACTAAGTGCTGTGTTTACTAAAGGATTTCTTGATAACATTTAGTTAATAATTGACGCTTTCGTGTTCCTCATTCTGCTGATAGTGTTAGGTAAAAAATTTGAAGTAATGAGGTGATTGAATTAGCTTAGTGATTAAATGCTTGCTGAGAAACAAAAAGCCTAGGTTTTTGGTTGTTTGGTTTTTCTTAAGCTGCTTTTGGTGTAGCTGCTGTGTATGTATGGAGAAAGTACATGAAGGAACTTAGATTTGTATGCTGTGATATTCTGACTTTTTTTTTTTTTGCTAGAAGTTCTCTGTTCTCTAGATTTCCTCCCCAGCCTTCTGACTATGTACTTACCTGAAAATTTCTGTAGCATTTTCCTGGTATAAAGCAAAACTACAATTCCAATTATGGAATTTCTTATTTTGTTTGCAGATGATGATGTACCTGCAGATATGGTTGCAGAAGAATCAGGTCCTGGTGCACAAAACAGCCCATACCAACTTCGCAGAAAAACTCTTCTACCTAAAAGAACAGCTTGTCCTACAAAGAGCAGTATGGAGGTAACTTCTTTGGTTTTAATTGTAAAGGAAGTTTTACTGTTCCAAGAATATGAAACTAGTCAGTACTTTTCTTAAGTTATCTTATGACTGAGCTAATTCTTATTTATTTCATTAAAGGGTGCCTCTACTTCAGCTACTGAAAACTTTGGTCACCGAGCAAAACGTGCTAGAGTATCTGGGAAATCCCAGGATTTATCAGGTAATAACTTTTGTACAAAAAAGGAGGCAAAGGAGAAGGAATAGAGATGCTTTAACGTCACACTTTCTCCCACACACATTGTCCCCAAGCTGTTTTTCTATGTGTTCTCCAACTTTGAAACGGTGGTAGGGAGAAAAATGCCAAAACAAAACTACAGGCTTGTTCTGAACTTCAAATTTGGTAGCATGATTTTAATCAGAATTTTTAGAATCTGATCCTTTGTTCTGTCTGCTTCACTGCAGGCATGTTTTGGTTGGTTTTTATTCTCATAGTGTAGCTGTATCTAAGCTGCTGTTAGGAGCAATAGTACTGCAATGCTTAGTTACCATTTCTCATATTGATGGCATTGTTCCATTGCATTTTTGGGGTAGTTTGGGTATGTCTTCATAGCACTTCATTGTGAAGAGAGGGAGAGACTTGGTGTGTTTGTAAATAAAAAACCAGATATACCTGCATACATAATGTATATAGATTTTTGCACACATCTACAATAAATGTACGTTGTGTAATAAACACACATCCAATACACGTGTATACAGCTGTATTGTGAGTGTATTTTATTTGTGTGCACACACTTTGTAGGTATATACAGGCACACATCCCCTGTTTGATCTGTTTTCTGTGTAGTTTTTCAATCTCTCTGCTTCTGTTCTTTTTTGTCTCCTGACACATTCTTCAGTTCCAGGAGATCTGCTGTCACTTTTGCCTGGAAAATCAACACCAGCACTTGCCAACTCCCAGTGATGTGGTTTCTCCTGCTTTTCTTGCTTCTGGTTTTTTAGTCCACGTCTCCCTTAATATTGTGAATTAAAACTGAGCAGCCGAAACAAGGCTCTGGGTCTGTTTTCATTGCTTCTGTCGAGGTCTGCTCTTTCTGGCTTTTCATTTTCTCCATAGCATAGTTTTTTGTCTTTTGGGCTCTTTTCTTCCGTTTTTTTTATTCTACCCCTCTTTGGTCATCTCTTAATTTCAGCAGCTGTTTTAAGAACCATTTAACTTCAGATTTATATTCTTGAAATAGCCAGAACCAGTTGGACATAAACCTGTGTCGTTTTGCATTGATCATTTCCTGATTGGCTCTCGGGAGCCTTGTGCAGAGTTGTCTTGTCACAGACTCTCTTTCTCTTGATAGTTCTTAGTTTTTCTTCCATTTCATTCACTTTTTTGCTGTTTGTCATTGTGCTTTTACTCTCCTTCTTTCTTTAGTGAAAGTGTGTAACTTTCCAATGAATGACACTGATTTCCAGAGGAACTCTCCACGCTTTCACTGCGCATTCCATTTGTTAGATTCTTGAGCTCATGTGGGGAAAGTACAGGGATTGTGGAGGCTTCTCCAGCATGGAATTAGCAGTGGAATTGTAAACAGTGATTTTACAGTTCTACTTTTAAGACTGTGTTCATACCAGTTGCAGTGTAAGAAAGGAGAGTGTCCTCCTCAAACCATTTTCTATTAATCTCTTTCCCAGTATGCGTGATGGTTATTTTTTATTGTCCCTGTTGAGTTTCTAAGAGATTCCTCAAAATTTGCATGAATATTGATTCTAGTGAGATTTATTTTAACATACAGTCCCCTTCGCCTTATGGTTTTTTTGTTGGCATAGGTAATGATGCCGTTATAACTGAGTTGTAAGTGTGAGACTTTTTGGATTGTCTTTAGTGGTGACTTTGTATTGTCATCTGGGCTGTGCAAGTGTTTATTTTAGAGCTGTAGGTGAAATGAAGGCATGGGACTAGAAATGCAGGAAAATTTCTTGGTGGAAAACCATTCATTGTTGCGCAGACTCTGAGTGGAAGAAAATTCAGCAAAGTTGAAAGGAGAAATGCCAGTCAACTAGAATTTCCAACTGGAGTGGAGCCAGGAGTTGGAAGAACGTGTATTTTAATACAGATCTCAGAGTTAGTTCTGCTGGGAGTGTTGCTATTTTAAATTTCTATTCTCACTGAACTATGGATTTGCAGAACATGCTGAGACTCGAGGTTACTGGCACTCTCTGAGTGTTCTGTACGCTAGGAACATCCGTAAGTTTACAGAACTTACTGACTTTTTAAATTGATTTTTCTTTTTTTCTTCTCCTTTTGATTTCCTAAGATACTTCCCCAAGAAAAACACATGCTATGTTTCTGACATATTTCTGCTTCTTAACAAGAAAAGATTTTTACTAAATACATCCTTATGGAGCAAAAGCTATCTCCATCTTCTCCACTAAAATGGACAAAAAAGGCGACTATATAAGACATAATTTACAATTTTGGATACTTGGGATGGCATTCTTGGTCTTTGTACAAAGAAGAGAATTCACTTTCAGGCAGCTTTCCCTGCTCTTTGTTTTGGTATTACTTTGCTAGTCCCTATCAGCTAAATGATCAAAACTGAAACTGAATTAGCTTTATGCATATCCTGTGGAAACAGAATGACATAACTGGCTGTGTTTCTGACTTTCAAATGTGCAGTATATTAATGCTTACTAAATCATAAATAGTTCAACTGTCAGCTTACATTAGGGCAAAGATAAAGACTGGTGATGACCACTTGCACTTTGTTTTAATTTTTATTCTTGTCCAGTTTTGACACTTATTTGGAAAACTGATTAGGTTTCTTTTAATATGAGTATGCATTTTGTACATTACCTTCACTTCATCAATAGGCATGAAACTGTCAGGAGTAGGAGCACATAAATGCTTCTGATTTGGTGGCCAGACAAGCCTTTTAAAGCTGTTTTGGCTCATTTTTGTAAACTGAGAGGAAGAACACATTGATCACATCCTTGCTTTGACACATCACTGAAAGATATCCAAGACATGAAGTGTGGATTTATGGAACAAAAGCAGGTAGGTCTCTCTTGGGTACACGAAGTCTTCGAGTTAAGAAGCAAATTAGCTTTTTCAAATTATGCTGGTGAATTTCACCTGGTAATCACTGTATCAGTGATTTGAGTGGAGAAATCTTAAATCAACCCCTGCTTAATTGAGCAGAAGGGCAATTTAAATTAAATTGCTCACTTCTGCAGGATTTTGAATAAAGCTGAATGAGGATAGCAAACACCTGTAAAATCATCATTTTCATTTTGAAAGCACTACCTAAGTTTCCAAGTAAATGCATCTTGAAAATTGTAGAGGGCAAGAAGGTTAATTGAGACTTTAAAATATTTATTATTATTTTTTATTTCTAGTGTTTTGACACTTTCTCAAAGTTGATCCTTGTCCCCTCCAGTAAGGAAACACATATGGATTTCAGTTTTAATTTTGAAATTGAGCCTAGGGAGGAAAACAGGAGTATGAACTTTGGAGCATTGGGAAGGCACTTAGTAGTGAGCTTCCCTATTCGATAAAAAATTATTCAATGTCCTAACATAGATAAAGGAAGAAAAAAATCTGCAGATTGTTTATGGAAGTAACTGCTTAAATTGTATGCCTCAGGGATTTGTATGTTAAGAGGAGAAGACAGGTCATGGAAAACTTGGGAGGGTTTACTGGTTTGCATCTGCAATATAACATTTCAGCTTTCAGTAGAAGACTACATCTACCTGGAAAGCTAGCAGAAAAAGATTAATTCAGAAGCGATGTCTAATGATCCTCTGATGTATTTCAAGAGTAATTAGGACTGTAGAACGAACTGCTCCTGCCTGTTTGACCCAGGGAGGACCCTTTATATCTCCAGTGGAAAAAGACCTTTTTAAAAACCAGCATTGATAGTGCATCTAACACTTTTTGGTGATGCCCAGCCATGTTCCCCTTACAGGCTACTGTTAAGCTCTTCATACTTCAGGCTCCCCAAGCGTCTCTTGAGCAGAAGGCCTTTCCAGACTATTTGCATTTCATAAGTTTTACCAACTTACTGGCTTCAGTCTGGCTCCTAAGGCTTTGTTTTGTTTTTTCTTGAATAAAAATAATTTTGTAATCTGCCATTAATAATACTGTTGCAGAAGAGAAACATCTTGGCCAACTTCTGGGCATTCATTCCTGTTTCTTTCCTTGTGTCCCATGCTAGCAATTCTGTAGCTTGCAATTCACTACGGCAAGGAGCTGATTGTAGAAAAAATTTTGGAGGAGGATAGGATACTGTGGGAGCAAATAGATGTGGGCATGTGGAATGATGGCACTTACCACTTTGAAACAGCATAGATTTCTGTTGGGTTGAAGTGGCATGTATGTGTAGTTTATGTCTGTAAACTGTGATACTGCTGTGAGCAGCTGTCAACTGCAAAAATACCCCTCTGGCATCTGAGATGAAATTGGTTTCTGGAATCACTAAGGGGCCATTCATATGATGGCACAATAACACCTTTAGGGAAGGTGCTGTAATCTCAGGAATATTTTAGAATTTCTGCTACCTGGTCTGATCACAGATGTAAGCATGACACCATGGAAGAACAGCTCTAATCACTTCTGTCACAGTACACAGGTTCTGGTGGTGTGGTCTGCAGACCCCAGTTAAAGCGAGGGGGTGACAGAGCCACAGTTTGGTGCCTGCAGTTCCTGTCTTCTCCATCTTACAGCTGGAAATAACACATTTCTTTGTGCTGCCTTGCCCAGGAGAATCCTGGGGCAGTTTTGCTTTGTTTGGTTTATATGTGAAATCTAACATGGATACTATTTTTCAGAATGTTATTCCCTCATATTTAGTAGGTCATCTTTCTTAAGGTCACTTCAGTAGGCTTCTTGTAGTAGCCAATATGACAATCCTGTTGCGCCTTAGGGTCAGATGTTCTAAGAAAAAATAATGTGAGGAGCATTACATGGATGTAATTGTCCTGTGAATTTAGCAGGCACCAACTTTGAATGCCTTGCATACAAATCCTCTGAACTTTGGAAGCTGCTCTGTGTAGTTGTGCCTTTAGGATCATGAAAAGGATCCTGGAGGCATTAGCCAAACAAGTGACCTTTGCAAGCAGAACTCACCTGCTCCGAGGATTCCTGCCCTAGGAGGCTCTGGTGAGAACACAAACTGCAGCCAAGGCTTTCCCAAAGGAACTGTTGTACGTGGAGTGTCCATGTGCCCCTGAGCAGGGGTTTAGCAAAGTGCACTCCTGTCTCCACACAATGACATGGGAATACAACTTTCTCCAGCCTCTCTGCAGAAATGCATCTGGCAAGACTAATACTTCTTCTGGTTTAGATTTTTATTTTAAAAGGAAGAACATTAACGGGAGTAAGTGGAAGGAGGAGACTTGGGAATTATTGATGACTGTTGGTTTCCTACGTCCCAGATGTCCTCTTTCCCTAATGTGTTCATTGTGGGAGAACAAGGAAGTCTTCCTAGTAGTTTTTTCCAGACAGTGACTATTTCTGATTAAATTCTTTTGTATTTGGAAACATCTGCAGACATTTTGGGGTTGGGACTACATTATTATTATTGTATGGATAATGTGGGTTAATTGAACCACAATGAAACTAATAACAGTGAGAAGCCAGTGTTTCTGGAATGTGCACAGTAGCCTGCTTAACATCTGCACTTGTTTGCAGAATGGTTCCTCCAATAGAAAAGGTGAAATAAGAAGTCTGGAAAGAGGACTTGAAGTCTGTAACTTCTGTGGGATTTTTTTTGCCTTTGGTTATAGAAGAAACGAGCTTTAAAAGAAGGCTGCCTTGATATAATTGGCATTTTAAATGGGAATCTTTCAAATGCAAGTTGGTAATCTTTTGCAGTCAGAATCTGAGCTCGCTAAATATGTCAATAACCTTGTATTGATTACTGTTTAATAGCAGCACCTGCAGAACAATATCTTCAGGAGAAGTTGCCAGATGAAGTGGTTCTAAAGATCTTCTCCTACCTCCTGGAGCAGGATCTCTGTAGAGCAGCTTGTGTGTGTAAACGCTTCAGTGAGCTGGCTAATGATCCAATTTTGTGGTAAGTGAAAACCTATTCCTCATTATCTTGAGAAATACTAGATGTGCTGCTCAAGATGCCAGTACAATAGAAAAATTGAAATGCTGGTTACAGTTAGTTGAAGGAAAACCAGTTGTATTTTATTACAGCTGGAATAGTTAAGCATTATTTGTTACTTATGAATATCTGATTATATGTATTAAACAGTAAAATTTGATTCTCCAGTAGTTAGATACTAGTTAAACAATGCGTGTTTTAAAAAAAATCAGTTCCTTCAGTTGCCTTTCCTTCTTCCCCTTTTAACCTTTTTTAGGCTGTTATAGGGATTGTGTTACTTCACACAGGAAGAACAAAACATTTCTTCAACTTAGATGCAAGCTTTGTCTGGTGTTACTTAAATGGGGTTTTTGTTTGGTTTGAGTTTTGTTTGTTTCATATAAAAGTTGGATGCTTGGGCTGGTTTCCCATATATGAGTTTGCTCCACCCCTGCATTACTGAGAGTTTGAATAAATTGAACTAAATTTGTAATTTTTTTATCAGGGAAAAAACCAACGTATTTCTTAAGCTGCTTTGTTTTAAAAGTAAATATTAATACTAAAGTATCACAGAACTACCCCTTCTTAATGTCCTAAAGACAGCTTTGGGGATGCCTTGTCAGATGAGTTACAACTTCTGTGATTCAGTGGCATCCTGTAAGTCTGGGCTTAATATCAGCAGGCTCAGACACTGCAATTATTTGCATTCTGGCACTAATGAAAAGAATCCAACTGCTGTGTGCCATTTTCTTCTTTTTAAACCACTGTAATTTGTTCACTGATGAACTCTTTTTGGAATACAGTGCATCACTTGTTCTCAGTGAATGCATTTTTCAGTCTTTTTTTGGCAAGGTGAAGAGGTGGGGTGGCACGCTCAGTCTTAAATTTTGTTATACTTGTGCTACTGGCTTTTCTAAGTGTTAATGCAGAGTTTGATTCACAAACAGTGTAACTGCCTAAATTTCTTCATGAAAATTGCATGTTGAAGACTTTTCTCTTGGATTATAAAACACATACAATTTTTTGTCAGAAAAACACAGAAGTCAATACAACAAAAAAATTGGTTTTAAATGGTAGATACTGATCTTGGTCTTACTCATTGTCACTGGCAGATTCTGTTCAAAAAAACTCCAGGTTTTAGCCTTTGGTTTTATATTAAAATGGAAGAGAATCAGAAATGCATTAATTTTCTCTTCTGCTCAGGAAAAGATTATATATGGAAGTATTTGAGTACACTCGTCCAATGATGCATCCTGAACCTGGTAAATTTTATCAGATTAATCCAGAAGAATATGAACATCCAAATCCCTGGAAAGAAAGCTTCCAGCAGCTGGTAACAGTTTTATTCATTTATATTCAAATTTACGAGTATTTATGAAAGTAAAAACACCAACTTCTGAAATGTGGCTGATAACAGTAATTCTCTTGGGTTTAGACTGTAAGATCCTTGTGGTGTTGTGCAGTGGGGGGAATTCAGAAGCTGTTTCCTGTTTTGAGGCGCGCTTTAGGGATACACCGCACGAGGAAGTGGAGTCTTTGAGTATCCAGCTCTTCTGTGTTGGGTTTTACATCAGTGAAATTTTGTGTACAACGTTGTCACAATCTGAGACTCGCAATGTGAAAGATGCTGCTGTCATATCTTACCAAACCAGTGTGTGTGCTGGTTGTCAGATTTGTGTGCATCTTCCTCTGGTGAACCAATCATATGCTGGTAATATCACTTGGGCTAAATACAGATTTACAGCTGGCCTGACTGGAGGTAAACAAATCTTTTTTTAAGGAATGTGATTGCACCTCTAATCTAAAATTTCAAAGGTATTGAACGAATGGCTAGGCATGATACTAGTCTATCCCACAGTGCCATGCCAACAGTGCCATTGTTGGTTAATGAGTTTCTGAAGTGCATTGAGGACAAATGCGTGGCTTGGCTTCTTTGTTTAGTATTCAGTCACTAGTGAAGGTGTGGGATTCTCTTCTCCTCACCATATAAATGCAGCTTTTGTGGCGACCTGCTAGAGAATCAAGAGATGGAAGTAAGGCCAGCTCTTGTGGAATGTTTCAGGTGCATGAAGCTTTTCAGTCAGTTTCGAGGCTTATGCCTGTGTAAGTAGTTGGACTCTTGGCTTAGTTGATCACTCCCTTAGGCTCAGACGTTTTTTGGTGTTGCCATTTCAAATTGTGTGCCTAGAGTGGCAGGTCAGTATATGATCCTTACTTCCTGGGACAAACCTGTATCAGCAAATGGCTTGTTAATTAGGGGATTAATAGATCTCAGTGCATTCAGGCCCACCTGTCTGCAAGGTTGTCACCAACTCTCTTCCTTGTTTCAGTACAAAGGAGCACATGTAAAGCCAGGTTTTGCTGAACACTTCTACAGTAATCCTGCAAGATACAAAGGAAGAGAAAATATGTTGGTATGTTTCTAAAGCAGTTCTTAGAAATATTTATATATCTATGTAAATGGAGATGGGCATTACTCTGAATTTGTTCCTTTTCTTCTAGTATTATGATACCATTGAGGATGCTCTTGGTGGAGTTCAAGAAGCTCATTTTGATGGACTTATCTTTGTTCACTCTGGTATATATACTGATGAATGGATATATATAGAATCTCCAATCACCATGATTGGTGCAGGTATGTAAACTGGGAGCATGGCAGTCTCAAACTTGTGTTAATTACCATCCTAATTACCATGATACTCAGGTGTATTAAATATCCAGTATAAATACCCATCTTTCTTCATCTGCCTAGCAGATAAGTGGTTTTTGTACAAGTGTCACTAACTCAGAAGTAGCTGATGCCTCAGACTGAAGTGCTATTGTCTGCTTGCTAGTTCTCAGAATAACTTAAGTTGTCTTTTTATTTTATTAGGAGAAAAAAAATTGAATTTGTCAGAAAGCTTATTCAGTTATAGGACTGCAATTGAAATTTTTACATTCATACATACATATATATACATACATACATACATATATATACATATATATATATATATATATATATATAAACCCATCTCCAGAGTAGGAACCAGCAGTGGGAACAAGCCCAAATTAGTATCTGTCCCATTTTCCTCATTATCATAATTCCATCTTGAGGAAGGAAATAAGAGCATCCAGCAGAAAGATTCTGAGACTGAAGGTGGTTCTTCTGTTCTCTGCCAACTGTTCCACTGAACAGGAAGCTTTATGGAGAAGGAAATAAGACTTGGAGAATAGGAAGGGTTTAGGAAGTTAATATAATATACCAAGCTGCAAATTGTGCTACTTGGGGGGCTGCTTGCTTTTCCTGTCACTTCTAGGAGCATGCTAATTCCCATGCTAACGATAACTGAATTTGGGGTGTATTACTGCCTTGTAGAGATTTTGGTTGAGGAGTCTCTAACCTCTTGCTCCTCTGGTGATCCAGAGATGAATTACCTGCTGTTTATGTTTTCTGAGAAGCACTTGGTTGGTTGGGTTTACTGGGTTGTGGTTTTTTTTGAGTGTGGTGGGTTTGGGGTTTTTTCTTCATTTGTAAGGGTGGGGGTTTTTGTTTTGCTTGGTGGGTGTGTTTAATACGTGTATATTCTTTGTTTTGCAAAGTCCCTTTTGCAAAGTCTTTCTTATTGAGTATTTATCTGTTCTCCATACCAACTGTTTTGTTCTTGAGTGAGACTGTTCTGGCACCTCTTGCCTGGGTTTTGCAGCCTTGGCAGGGAGAACGGTTTTGAGCAATGCAGTCAGATTGTTCCAGTGTTATTCTGAAAAATTGTCCCCACAGATCTGCAAGATGTGGCTGTGTTAGTATGTGCGTTTGTCAGCTTGTGACTACATTTCTGGAGCTAACCTTCTGAACATGCCCACTTACAGTGCTTCAGTCTGTGTTGTGGAGAGCTTTTGGAGCACAAACTGGATTCCTTTTGGATGAGACTAATTTAAGAGACATGTTCCTGGAATACTCTTACTGCCCCTCAGTAGCCAGTGTGTGTTCAGTCAGAGGGACCTGGCAAGGACCAGTGCAAACTCAGTCTCTTTTCCCCTTCCTGTCCTGCAGTGTGTGCTGGGGGTGGCTGACCCTCAGCACTGGTTCCCTCTGTGGTACCACTCCTGTGTTAGGCTGCAGTGCTTGCTAGTGGAGAATGGCCACAGACACATAACTGCTGGCTTCTATTTCACAGAAGAGAGGATGGCAGTACAAACAGGGCAAATCATGTTCATGAAGTGTTTAAAATCTAGAGAAACTGGATCAACACTGTTCTAAGATCTGAAATTTCTCAGTTGCTTCATGACACTTGAAATGATATCTTG
This sequence comes from Phainopepla nitens, assembly GCA_013400175.1. Lineage (NCBI taxonomy): Eukaryota > Metazoa > Chordata > Aves > Passeriformes > Bombycillidae > Phainopepla > Phainopepla nitens. Next base: position 2,024,865 of record VXBQ01008789.1, on the reverse strand, counting down.
GATATCGTTCTGCATGTTCTCTGTCTCCTTTAAAGTTTTGAAAGGCCATCTGCTTTCCCTTTGGAATTAACCTAAGTTATTCAGAAAAACAGTTATTGTAAGTACAGTCCTTTAAAAGCCAGGGATCTTTGTTGTGTATTTTTGTAACAGAATAGCTGTCTTGGGGAACAAAACCTCCAAGAGGAGTCCAGCAATGCTAGATGTATTTATATTTCGGTTTTTGGCACTGCTGACTTCACTTCCTCAGACTTTCTCCACTGAATGGTGAGTGACATTGTAGAGAGAGTCAATTTTCATTTGACTGGAAAAGAAAACAAATTAAAGAGAACCACTAAGCCTTGGAGAACTACCTCTTCTGTGTTCAGTCTGGCATGCTTTTCAGAATGCTAGGATTAAGGCAGCACCAAATCTCTCTGTGTTTCTACTCAAATTTCTTTAATAGGTTATTCTTCTGGCTTCAGAAAAAGCACAACATTATTAGTAAGGCAGCTTAACATACCTTGAGCTTGCAAGAAGCTTCTGCTTTGTCACATAAGCAAAATATGCTTACATAATAATGCCTGGTGTTCCGAGCTTTTGTTCTGTTTAATTTTGGGGTTATTTCTTCCTCTAAATCTGAGGAAAGGAGTTGGTTCAGAAGGAAAGCTTTGGAAGTATTACTAGTATCTGGCATATCTGAATTGCCTAGAAAGAAGCAAGAGGATAGGTTCTATAAGGACATTGTTGCATCTGGTTCAGCAGACAGAAATACCTTCGAATTTTTAAAAAGAATTCTGTTTTTCAGAGTTGGAGAGGGGGGTGTTTTTGCTGCAGGAATAGGAGCCTTCCGTGGAGTCTTTGTCTCTCTGAAGACACACAGTCTCCCAATTGCTGAGTGTCAGCAGTTGTACAGACATGTCCTGATCTGAGAATCTTCACTGAATGTGTATTTTCAGAGCTACAGCTTTCATTTTTTCCTTTTATTTTCCATTTGACTTAAATAATGTGCGAGTAACTGAAAATGGAATATCGAAAGATCCTTCAGTCAAGGAAAAAAACCAATAAGAATGGTTAATGTCATTTTAAAGGTGGAAAAATCTAAAATGGTAAGAAAACTATTATAACTGGGTATTTTTTACTTTAAAATGCAAGAGTACTTTCACATGCCCAAGTTCTTCTTCAAATACCCATTCTGCATCTTGGAATTTAAGCTTTATTTTGGACTGGTTTAGACCTTTGTGATTTACATCCTGTAGACTCTAAGATCTAAAGAGTTATCTGAGTTTTGCTTGGTGCAACTGGTACAGGATCACGGGTACAGTTAGTTCCTGCAGAAGGTAGTGATTTTTTTTGTCTTCTAATGCAGGGAAAAGTGAAATTGTTTTATTCCTTATGAGGAAGTAAATAATTCTGAGGCAATATCCAGTTAACTTATATTTCTTTAGACAGTCCTTTACTTCAGGCTTTCCATTCCATTATTTCTAAATGGTCTATCCATGGTCCTTAAGCTGAGCATGGATTCTCATCCTGGGGAACATGACTCCCTTAGGTTCCAGCAGAGTGACTTCTTGGGAGCTGTGTTTTGCTTGATTACAAAATCATTGGGCCTTTTCTTCCGTTTCCAATTCTAATACTGGTTTCTTTATTCTGAAGTGGTCTAAGCAAAAGCTGAAATAGATATATTTCTCTGAATGATGATTTCGCAAAGATTAAGTAGAATGTTGCAGAGAATTTCATTGGTGCATTTGGAGTGAAAGTAATGCTTAAGGAAGTCTTCATTATTTTCTTAGGGAGATCTAAGTGCAGCAATCTTACTAACTGGCTTGTTCCATGATGGGCATTCTGGGACCTTCCCAACTCTTAGTTACTACTAGTGTAGGAACTCGTGTGATGAGAGGAAGGCGTCCATAGAGAACATGATCCAAGTGCTTTGCAAATAATTCCACAAATCTCTGTTTAATAGTGTTTCAGAGCATCCAGTGTGAAGTGCACTTTTTCTGTGCCACCCTGAAAGTTCTGATACTGATTTGTGGCTCTCCTAAGGGCTCTGTTTATTTCCTAGGTTTGGTTCACCTGCAGTACTGTGGTGCTGTTCCTTTTCACGTGCTGAAACACACGGGTTTGTTTATGCCACTGCATTTGCACCGTGGTGAATATATAGAAATGTTACCAAACCACAGAAATATGTTTTGTATGATGACACAACTCCTCATCAAAGCTTATTTTAGTTGTTATCAAGTACTAAGTGAATAGTGGTGTAGAGGAGAGCCAGACTACCTTAAAATATTTGCAGCTCTGCAGTAATGAAAGCGGAGATTGGGCTTTTAGATAGTGAGAACAAGCTGGATAATAATGTAAATGTTGCTTCATTCTGACTGACATCTTTCTGCCAGAGTGATAAAGAACAGGACATACTGCTTGTCTGTACTAATGTCAACAGACAACAGAAAAAGATCTGCTCATGAGGAATCCTATGTGTAGGCTTTTCAATAAAATACTGAATTTAGGATGAATACCTGCTCATGTTTGTGTTAAGTTCGGAACAGTTAAAAATGTTATTGCATAAGCTATCTGCTATAGTACATGAAACTTCCACCTTTATATTTGGTGTGTTGAGAGAAGACTGCTTCTGGCTTGTATATTTAATGTGCAGGTTTGAATCACACAAACGATCTTGCTTGTGAATGAGCGTCATTGAATTTATTCCAGTGGGTGGTTGAGGTTAACTGGTGCTCCCTCTGCTGGCTTGTGCCTCCCAAAATAAACATCACCTGCCTTTGGATTAAGGGTAATGAATTGAGCAGAGCCTCACTGGTAACACAGGAAATCAAATGACACATTATGGCATTTTGCAAATGAACCACTTTGTAATCTTCTGTACATACTGCCAATAGTATAGTTGAGTCTAATTCAATAAGATTTTTTTTTTCATAAAGAATAATGAGGATATCAATTCAAAACTCTGAATCCTACATTTGAGAAGTGTGGGGAGGTCACTTGTAGGTCATGAGCAGATTAGTAAATAGTAGTTCATGTCAGTGGTGGAATGTATGTTTTTAGCATTAATAAAAGGGTTTGGAATACCAGAAGAAACTGTACTTGGAACAGAGTTAAAATCCTCTAGCCTGGTACCCATGTTTAAGGTGTTCATTCAGTTCATTGTTCAAAAACTAGCTCTGTAAAAGAGGAGGTTTTTCTTACAGTACTAAATATTACTAAATTGGTGCCAGGTTGTCTTAGTTAAAGACTAGTTTCTTCATTATCTTTGAAACTTAGTTTTTAAAGATCTTTTTGACTGGAAGACTGTGTGCCAACAATAGTGTTAATTTTCCTTTGTTGCTTTGAACAGAATTCTGTAATTCTGAGGATTTTGAGGATTTTTTTTTCAGCAGCATAAACTAAGACTTACTAATTGTTTTCTTTGCAGCACCTGGAAAAGTAGCAGATAAAGTTATAATAGAAAACACTAGAGATTCCACCTTCGTTTTTATGGAGGGTTCTGAAGATGCCTATGTTGGATATATGACAATCAGGGTAAGAATCTCACCCTTAAGCAGATGTTTAAAAAATTTGTTTTAATGTCTGAGCAGTTAAATGCAACTTTTCTGTTTCCTTCCTTTTCAGTTCAACCCTGATGACAAGTCTGCTCAGCACCACAATGCACACCACTGCTTAGAGATTACCGTGAACTGCAGTCCCATTATAGATCACTGTATTATTCGAAGTACTTGTACAGGTTAGTAGGCTTTTTAGTGTTTGAAGAAACACAACAAATTGAGGATGATGACTATTGGCATATTTTTATTTTTTGATGCAGGTATTCAATACAGGTCTGCAAGCCTTAATTGCCTTGGAGCATCACAGTTAGAGTGACTTCTTTGTGTCCAAAGCCTCTGTGATAATGTGTACTTGGTTCTCTGTTTGAATCCGTTTGTACTCTTTGGGCAGTTGGTTTGAAGTTGAGAAGTGGCAGTTAAATAAACATACCTGTGTTTGGTGTGTAGTTGTAGCTGGCAGGATGGGGCATTTGAAAGGGCCACACATGGGACTCGAGTCGTTCATTTGGTTCGCTGTGAAATTCAGTACTGGGATCGATGGCATAAACAGTCACGAGATGTAACTGCTAAGCTCAGCTCACTTCTGAGTGGAATGATTTTGCATATTCAGAGGATGAGTAGTAACCTTACAGGCAGAAGTGTTGAAAGACTCATTTCACCATCAAAGACAATGAGGAATTTATACCACCTGATTTGGGAAAAATCAGTAGTCTAGGTAGAGGAAAGAAGGGGTCAGTGTCTGAAAGTGAAGAGCTGGATGGCCATTTAGTCACCAGCAGGAAGACAGGATGCAATCACTAAACCAAAGACATGGCAAGTTGAACATCTTTGAACACAGCCAGATGAAGTGGAGTTGGAGTGTCAGAAAGAAGAGGTTCAGGAGAATTAAGATAGTGAGTCCGCGTGGAAATGGCCATATGAACTCCCCCAAGGTCAGCTAGGGAGAGGGAATGGATCTGTGCAGCAGGCTGTGCATGGAGCTCAGCTCAACATAAAGGCAAGGGAAAAGAAAAGAGTTCTTCCAACTAGATATAAACTACATTTTCTGGTATTGCCTGTGAAGAATACTGCAGGGAACCATGATGACAATGGTGGAAGGATTCCTGATGTGTGCCTTCTAGAGGAAGATTCACTTTCTTGAAGGTTTTCGGCTATAAACCATTGCATTTGGTCAAGGCAGTTCTATGCTTTGCAGCTCCTGTGCTTTACATCACCATCTCTTTCATTGGAGACACATCAGCAAATACTTGGAAGTGTTAAAAATTACAAAAGAGGAGCAAAGGACAGTGAGCTGCTCCCAGTATCCCAGTTAGCCCAGTGTTAATGCTAATACTGGGAAATTGAAGTATATGAAAAAGTGTTCCTGGACTCATACTGGGGACACTGACAACCAGTGAGAGGAATTAGTTAAGACCACATTCTGCTTCCTGACTTCATATTGAAACATGCCTATAGATAAGCTACTAGATCCTGATATTTTTGTGAAAGTTGTTTATGAAAATTAAGTTTTGATATTTTTTTTTCATGACCACTTTCCATTTCTGAGAATTTTGAAGTTTTGCTCCCTCCAAGACTCTGGCTTTCTGAATATTTACTGTATTGAATTGTTTATTCTCGTCTCCAAAATTAAAATTTCTGCTCAATCTTGGAGACTGTGTAGGCTATACTATCATCACTTATTGATTAGCAAGTTTTACTGGCTTTTTAATTCTTGCTATTACCTACTCAGGAAGTACTGAGTTTTTGTAAAAAGGGAGGAAGAATGGCAGTCTGCCAGAAAAGGCATTTACCGTTTCCAAATAATTGACATTTCTGAAGTATTGATCCATAGGCATTCAAAACCTCTTTCCTAGCACATGCTTGATGTCCTTCCTTTCTGTAGATCTCCAAGTTGCATTAAAGCGTATTTCTACTTTATGTCATGTGTAAAGTTCTTAATGCATATCATATGTAAAGATGGGAGCTATGTAAGTGCAAGTGAATTAAGCTGGAGGTTCCTGCTGCCAGTTAAAATCATCTTTTGAAATATTTTCAAATAAAGTTTAAATGATGAGATCCTGAGTCCTGAGGTTCTGTTGCATCCATTGTGGAAGAAATCTGTGGTAGTCCTCACCTCGATGAATAAAAGTAGTAGTGGATAGCAATGTTCCTTTTTTTAAAAAATTTAATATTGCTAAAGTGTGTGCAATCATTATATTTTGAGTAAACAAAATAAAGCTTAAACCAGTACTACATGTGCTTTGTACTCCAAAAGGACCAATTTCACACAATCAATACTCAAGTCCAGTGAAGTGAGTCAGAATAAAGATGATTTTCATTCAAATAACCAAAATATGATAGAGGTATGCTTTTAGAACATCGCACTAGGTTCCAAAAATCCATAACTCCTCAGTCAAAAAAGATAAGAGGAAGGGGAGTGAAAGCAATTATGAAATACAAGAAAGAAGTTATTAACAGTTAACACAAATAGGAAATTAGGAATTGAAGAGAACTGTGGGCACCTCCCTCCAAAAAAAAAAACCGCACCACTTTGCTGCCACAAAGACCTTGATAAACAAGACAAGATGCAACATCTTTCTAGAAGAGGCAGTGCTTGTGTCTTAATTTGGGGAACAAAGGGAGTTTTAGCAGTGATGCTGATCCATCATAGAATGGAAAAATTTGAATGGCAAAGTGTTGGGTAATTTTTGTTCCATATTTTATGAGAATAGGCAGGAATGATAAATGCCCTCATCCCCTCGAGGGATAATGAAACACATTCCACTCTTGACAGTAACTGTGGATGAGGTTAAACAGCTGTAAAAATAGACATTCTAAAATCATGCAGGAGTTTAGGAAGAGCCAGCCAAGAAATTCTCTGGCTTCTTGATTGTGTATCAATGGTAATTTGAAACCTCAATGAGATGGTCTTTGTCCCTGGGGGTGGTGGCAAGGGAGAGACTGCACAGGAAGAAGTATGGCAGGAGTACTGCCTGTTGATCCTGGATAGAATGATGAGGTATAAATACACAGGGGTTTGGTCAATCAAGAATTTAAAATTAGCGTGTATTTACAGAAAGCTGTAATGGTTACATTACACTGTTGGCATTTTTGATTACTTTGACCAAAAGAAGGCAGCAGTCCCAGTATAATTACACAGATCCTTGAAAAATGTTTTACATCAACACATAGTGCCTTAAAATATTAAGAGTTCTACAGAACACCCAGAACCTACGCCAAATAGATAAAAAATAACTTTCAGGGTAACTGTAATGGCTTTTTTTGTGATTATTTCAGAGATGACTTCTTGACTTGCAGAGAAGAAATAAGATTTCTATTAATGAGACCTGGAATCAATGAGGACTTTACTATAGAGTATTATAGATACAGTATGAATGTAATATAACTACAATCTTAAAAATAACCAGGAGAGGATGGGTTGCTATGACCTTCCTGGTAGATGGACTGTCAAAACCACTCAGATGAGTCTGACAGTGCAGAGTTACACACACAACTTGCTTTTATTCCTATTTCTAAGTGCTAAACCCCTTTCCCGGAAAGCTGGGAAATGCCTAAAGAGTTGTTGTGGATAAACTGCTGAATCTGAGCCCTCATGTAGTCCAGTGGCCAAAAGAACTGATGTGATCCTTGGTTACACTTATGGGAGCACAGAGTAGAAGCAGAAAGACTGTGTTAACACCTCTGCTTAGAGCTGCTTCAGAAGGAAGTGCTCTTTTCTGGTGTCCATAGCAACATGTTGGAAAATTTAGAAACTGTTCAATGAAAAGTCATATAAGGTAAAGCAGAAAACTTTGGTTGTAGTGAACAATACAGTGACTGCAATCTGTTACTTTATCAAGGAGAAGGCTGGAGGAGCAAATCCTTGCACTGAACGTGTACGTGCATTGGCTATGGCATACGCTGCTATAAAGAGAACTGGGTGCCAAAGCTGGAGGAATTCAGATGAGCAATTAAAGTGTAAATAAAAAGGACAACAGCCCTCTAGCCAGCTAACAAGCTTTATGCTGGTTTCTCGGTTGCTGGAAATCATAAAGTTATCAAAATTTAAAAATGTTTCTACAAGATACGTGCTGAAGTTCCTGCTACTAGAATTGAAACAGGACTTAATTCAGGGAATTAGTATAGTCTCTATTATTCATAAGGTCAGACTAGACAATCAAAATTTTAAAAAAAATGAGCTCTCTGTAAATGAGTCTGTGAATTATTTAAGTGTAGTCTTTTGGTGCTTTGCTAGAAGGATATATGAAAACTGACTAACAAAGCAGGTACTGGCTTGCTTATTTAGTGATGTTTAATTGTGGGGAACGTGTGTTACATAGGCCAGGTTTCCTGAGATGAGCTCCTACCTTTCAGAAATCACTGTTGATTTTAGTGGCTGTGGGATTTCATGTTGTCACACTTCATGGAGTTCAGGGAATTGAGCTGATCTGCTGAAGTCTTAAGCGGTTTGAGTCCTAGTTTCCTGGAAAATACTTATTTTCTGGGTTATGATATGGTAGCTGAAATCATTCAAGAAGTTTTATAATTCAACTGGGAGGAGACCTGTTGGTTTCTGCTGTTTATTCTCTACTTGAGATTGTGCATCTGTGTCCGGCTGAATATTGGGTAGACACTGTGTCTTTGTATGCTACAAAATTATTGCTTGGCCTCTTTGAAGTACTGAGTTGTGAAAATTTAAAGGGAAGCTAAACAAGGCAGTAATTAGCAGAGAATTTTGTTAGATTTCTGTTGTTCTCTGCTGTGCACAGTCAGTACACAGTGGGCCTAACACAGGGAAATAAATGAGTGAGAACTTTCATAAGCATGAATTATTATATAAACCATTGTCCTGGCAGCTGTTTAACCTTGGCAGGGTGATTTTAAAGGGACTCTTACCGTAGTTTTTGCATCTGCAAGATAATGGCATTAGTGGTTTTTGCCAGTGGCTTGCAGTGCTTTGGCTCTGTACACACCAAATCTTTTTAAAGTATCAGTTCACACTAACTTTTCTTGTGAAAGCGCTGCCAGACTATTTATAAATACACTATGCTTTGAAGCTATGGTAACTGTACTGTTTTCTTCCAGTTGGCTCTGCAGTATGTGTTAGTGGCCAGGGAGCTTGTCCTACTATTAAACACTGTAACATCAGCGACTGTGAAAACGTTGGACTTTATATTACAGACCATGCACAGGTAATTTTCCATTTTAATTTCTTCACTTTGATAAAGTTGTTTCCTGTTCTTGATTCCTGTGTCAATTTCCATTTTTATTTCCCAGGGAATATATGAGGACAATGAGATATCCAATAATGCGTTAGCAGGGATTTGGGTTAAAAACCACGGAAATCCCATTATCAGGCGGAATCACATTCACCACGGACGTGACGTTGGCGTTTTCACTTTTGACCACGGAATGGTAACCTATATATTTTCTTTTGAGAAGAGAAATACAGATGTTGTAGAACTGAAGTCTTCAGATTTTGTCTGTTATTGGAGAAATGTGTTTTAAAAAACATGCATTTACTCACGAACATATACTTTAAGTTATGCCTACTGTTGTTCTCTTGCCCTTAAATGGGAGACTTCACTTTAGTGACAATTTTAGCTGAAAGAGGTTTAAGCAAGCTTTTTGCAGTTGATTGGCAGCCTGTTGCGTTGTATTATGTTGCAGTGACAAAATACCTCTTAAAATAGGGTGTAAACAGTAGGCTTACATTTATGCTTCCTTGTTTTCCCTTTGAAATAGAACAGAAATAAGGTGCTGGATGATATAGAAATGAAAAAAAATGTTTTCTGGTGACTTAGCCTTATTTTATTATTTAAACTCTGCAACAGAGTATGTACACCTTCTCTGGGAAAGGTCTTTTGTAGCAGGAAATTGTGGTATTTTAACAGAGAATTTCATATCAGAATTCTGACCTTCCTTCATAAATATGTTTATTTGTATGGGGTGAAGCTCATCACTACCAAGTACATGTACAGTAGTGAGAAATTACATTTGTAGCCCTTGAAATACAATAGATTTTTGTCACTGAAATAAAAGATTTGCTGGTTTGTTTTAGGAAAATATTCTGCATTTCTTCCAAAGAGTGCCAGATCATTGTTTTTCCTCCTTGGATGACAAAGTCCCAATTCCCCACACCCAGCTGGCAAAACAAGCAGTTTTCTTTTAGTCACTCTTAAAAGGGCAGATCTCTAAGGATGCTTTCCATAGGGTGCAAAAGCTCTTGATCCTCAGGTGTAGGGAAGAGAAGACAAGAGACCTGCTGGCTTGAGACTAAAGGGCAAGAAGGAAGTGCACAGGCAGTGGAAGCAGGGACAGGTGACCTGGGAAGAGCCCAGACACTGTCCAGTTGTGTAGGGATGGGGTCAGGAAGGCCAGGACGTGGATGAACCTGAACTTTGGCAAGGAATGCAAGGAATGGCAGGGAAGGCTTCTACAGGTATGTCTTTCAGAAAAGGAATGGCAAAAAAAACGCAGATCATCTCACCTCCCCCCATGAGCAACAGCAGTGACAAGAGATGAGGAGAAGGCAGAGGTACTCAGAAACATTTTGCCCTAGTTTTTGCCGTCTGTCTGTCTTCCCACACCTTTTTAGTGGATGGACCTCAAGGCAGGGACAGTGGGAGCAAAGTCACTCCCACTGTAAGAGAAGATCACGTTTGTGACTGCCTGAGCAACCTGAATGTACAAAAGTCTGTGGAACCCGGTGAGATGCATCCCAGAGTCCTGAGGGAATTGGCAGATGTAGGTGCCAAGCCACTCTCCATGACATTTGCAAAGTCATGGCAGTCAGGTGAAGTCCCTGGTGACTGGGAAAAGGGAAACATTGCACCCATTTTTAATAAAGGGCAGAAAGGAGGATCCTGGCAGGTACCAACCTGTCAGCCTCACCTCTGAGCCTGGGAAGATCATGGAACAGCTCCTCCTGGAAGCTGTGCTAAGGCTCATAGAGGACAGGGAGGTGGCTGGGGACAGCCAACACAGCTTCACCAAGGACAAGTCCTGCCTGACCAACTCAGTGACCTTCTGTGATGGAGTGACTTTATCAGTGGAGAGAGGAAGGGCTATGGATGTCATTTATGTGGATTCCTGTGAGGCCTTGACACATTCCCCTACAACATCCTTCTCCCTAAATGGTAAAGATGTGGATTCAATGTGTAGTGGATGAGGAACTGTTTGGATAGTTGTTGCATCCAGAGGGTAGATGCCAGTGGCTAAATCATGTCCCTCAGTGATCTCTACTGAGACCAGTACCATTCATCAGTGATACAGACAGTGGGACCAAGTGCACCCTCAGCATGTTCTAAGCCAGACCTGTTCAGGTTTTTGATGAGATTTGGCAGACTAGAAATAGCATTAACAGGAAATAATCCACTGTGGATAGAATCTAGTGAGGCCTTTCTCCTATTTGCTCAGGTTGCTGGGGAGGCAGAGATAAAGGGTCGAGGCAGTGCTAGTTGTAGCTGTTGGATTTGTGGTTTTCAGGTTTCAGTAGAAGGCAAACAGGTCACAGGGCTGCTGGTTTTGCTGCCAACATAAAATCTTGCCAGTGGAAGATGAAACATGGTGGGATTCTGCTGGTAGGTGCCTCTTCTGCACTCTAATAGTTACATCCTACTGACTGTACTTGTTCTGTGTTGGGCAAGGTTGCACCAGTTGAGGCAGCCCTCTTCTGACGGATGGCTTTACATCATTTTCTCTTCTCTAGAGATGATGTTGTTTGGCTGGTTTGCAAGGAGTGGTGGCAGATGTCTTTGGTTTATATTATCTCATTGTTTGGACTGCATTAAGCTGTGTTAACATACTGTACAAGCACTTCTAATCTGCTTCAGTGGGTACATATATCCATATATCCCTTCAGGACTTAAACAGGCTTGGAAATGTGGAATTAAGTGATTTCAGCTGTAGAAAAACTGGTAAAGAAAGTGTTTCAGCAACTCCTTCAGGGAGGTTGTGTGGGCTTGAGGGTTAATTGAAAAGTCTGGGTAGGAGCTACTTCTTGTTTAAGTACTGAAGTACAAATATTAAATATGTGAGTACTGAAATACTGAAAAAATTAAAAAGCCAGGCTGAATTCACTTGATTAATTTTAAATAAAAGTGTATTTGATCTTTTTTTCTTACTGATGAAATGCCTGTTTCAGAGATGTGATCAGTGTGGTATCACAAGCAAAATGGAATAGAAAGAAATGTTTCTCTTTTGTTTAAGAGAAACAGTAGCACATTAAAGAGCATATGTGAATAATATTAATCTCAGCTGCAAATATTATTGAAATATTTCATAGTCATAAACTCCTTTGAAAGATTCAATCCCCCCATGACTCAAAGTCTGCTTTGGCAGCATCTTCTACTTTTGCATCATGTCTAGTGATAGAGTCAGTGGAATGACATCATTGGCAATGTTTATATGCTTGTTAAGTGACAAAGTGACATGGTATCCTTCAGATACAAATCCTATATTCCTAAACAAATTGATGGATTTTTTTATGTTTGCTTCTCCCCTCTTCTGTTACTTTCTGTAGTTTTTTTTATACTGCTTGTAATTGTGAAGTGGGATAACTGCATTCTAGTGCTGAATTCCTACCCTACACGTTCCTTTCTCATAGGTTTCTGTGCTGGATTGCTTTCTCCAAAAGGTTCAAGAGTGCTTTGTTTTTAAGTTTCATGTTCTCAGACTGTTCTTTGTGTTTTGATATTTGTAGAAACTTAACCTCTTATTTCTAAACTGGCAGTATCCTGGCGTTTGCCTTAGTGCTGTGACAATATGTAACAAGCTGGCATTAAAAATGCACTGTGGCATTGACAGCCCTGGGTGCCTTACCCTGACCTCTCAGGTGCCTGAGATGAGTTACCAAGCATCTGTCGTAAATTGTATTTTGTAGTTGTATGCAAACAATGGAGAAGTTTCAATTTAATGTAAGACTAAGCATAATTCTACATTTTAAAGCGGAGCTCTAGGCAAAACAGTTTACATTTTCATTGCCCCCAAATGAGAAGCTTGGGGGGTTTCTTTCTGATGAAGTAAAAGTGTAGTAGCATGTGTCTGAGTTGGGTGATCATGCCTAGTTTACATCTGTCTTCTAAATACTACAAATCAGATCATTTTAAAGAAATGTGTATATAAAGTCCAAAAAAACAAAAAAATTAAGCTTATGCCAGATTCTATACAGACTACATTAAAAATTCAATTTACCATTTGCTGTGCATAAAAATAAAGGGTTTGTTTTGCATCTTGAATGTGATTTTCTTTATGTTTCATTTGAATTTTCATAAAATGCACTACGTCTCAAATAAGGACCCTTTCAGGATTTGGAACGCAAATTTCTATAAGCATAGGCAGTTACTCTTTTTCTATATTGGTTTCCTGTTGTCTTCCTTTTAAATTTTGTTTTTCTTTTTTTCTTACCCTATTGGGAATACCAGAGTCAATAAATATTTGGGAAATGTTAAATCTTACACAAGTATATCTTTTAATAGATGTGTTGTTCAAAGAGTAATATGAAATGCCTCTGTGTTTCTGTACTGTTGTAATCTTCAAAGCAGAGAAAGGAAAAAAAAGCCCTTTTAGAAATAAAGGGAGGAGAAATCCTCTGAGAAGAAAAGCAGCAAGAAAATCTCATCAGTTGAAAGTTTTAACTCTAAAGCATTTTAAAGCTGTGTTTGTTAGACTAGACCACATGCAGAAAGAAAAAAGCATCCAAGTTCAATTACTGAGTTAGCTGTGATGTAAAAAGTTGTCTGAGTTTTTCCAGCTGTGCAGGATCCCATCTTTGTGATTGCATCTTTTCCTGTACAGTGTGTTCCAGGTGGGAACATCAGCATTATCATTGCTGTGGTGTTTGTTTCTGATTGCTTTACCTGCGCAGATCTTATCAGGCTGCAGCAGTGTTCTTGCCCACACATGCTGTTGGTATAGCTGTCATTTTGTGTCCACAGCTAATGCTCTGCCTGGGATTCTAAATAAATTTGATGTACAGAGCTGCTTTTTAATATTTAGGATTTTCATGCAGAAAGCTACTTGGTAGTTTTGTGTAAGATTGTAATACTTTTCCCACATGCATCCTTTATTCCTTCTTACTAATCATAGGGGCCTCTTTTTCCTTAGCAACCCTGGCACTGTCTGGTGCTGTCCCCTCCAGTTCTTCTGTTAGCTGTTGAATTATAACCCTAAGCCCAAGTCAAACACCTAGCACACTTGAAAAACATTTTTAGGAGGTGGAGGCAATATAAAGCTTGCAGTCCCTCTGTGCAGAGGAGGGGTATTGATCTTCCTGACCTCAAGAGCTGCCTGCCAGAGCCTCCCTAAAGGATCTGGGCTGCAGCTGCCCAACAGCTGGGCAGAGCATAAGGGTTGGGCAGCTGGAGTGTGCTGAGGGGATCAGCTGTGTCTGAGGGTGCTAACTTTTTACAGCTGCAACTGGCAGTAAACTTTGTGTTAGCTTTGTGTTGTGCTGTGGACCCTGTGGATAATGGGTCATGGAACTCCATACTTGGAAACACAGTTTCCGTTTTAAAAAAGTGCTCACTAACTTTCCAAAGAAAAAATGTTGCCTGAAGCTGTATGTGACTTTTTGGGATCCCCAAGTTCATCACCAGACCTTTTGGAGAGGCTGTAGTTCAAAGGCACAATAATGCCTTTTGAAGGAGTGTGGTTCTGGTGACTGAAAAGATACCAGAGATTTCCTGGGGGCATCTTAAAGACTGAAGTCAGTATTTCTAGGGGGTGAATTTGGGCCAAAGAAAGTCGTTGGTATCAACAGAGAATGTCATAGGGAACAGAGGCATGGGAAATAGGAAGCCTGGGTGAGGTGGTTGCTCAGAACAGTGGAAATGCATGCACTGCTGACAAACAGCAGCTCTGTTGGTCTAGCTGCCTCGAGTTTAACAGTGATGCACACAGGTGATGGTCAGACTTGGTCTCAACAGATGCAGAAATCCACTGGGTTTAATTGCATCAACTCAAAGGCAGCCCTTCAGCTTTAGCTGACTCTAATTAAGGTGGACTGGGCTCTTTTATGCAGTTTCTCTTCATGGATATTGAATGTTACAGGATCTTACTCAGCAGAAAGCCTTGACTTTCCAACCCATTAGTCAGGCTTATAAAGGAAAAGTTCCAGAATGGTCTGCCTGGGGAGGTGGTGGAGTCACCATCCCTGGATGTGTTTAAAAAAAGACTGGATGTGGCACTTGGTGCCATGGTCTCCTTGAGGTGTTAGGGCATGGGTTGGACTCGATCTTGAAGGTGTCTTCCAACCTAGTCATTCTGTGAATCTGAGATACAGAATTATTTTGTTTTATTCTTCCCCTTTGAGGAACATTTCCTTCATAGAGGCTTACAGCAAATTCCCGCTTTGATCTGAATCAGCAGTCCAACATTTTTCAAGTTAAGTACTGGTACTTGCTGAAGCTTGTGGAGATCTGCAGGCCATTTGAGAAAGACTCTGTTTGTTTGCAACTTCTACCTGGAATCCAAAATGACTGTGATGAAGCAGACCTGAAATAACCCTTTTCTTTCATCATGGTGCTGTAGTCAAAAACATATTTGGCACTCAGAGGGAGAAAAATTTATGAAGTAATTAAAAATATGTCAGACCATATTTAGTAATATTTTAATTAAAATTGTGTATTCCATCAGGAGAATGAGGCTTACTTTTATATACCAAATTGTCATTTTAGATAAGTTTCTCTGAGGGCTTCATTTAAAATGCAAATTAGGAAAAAAATAGTGGTTCCTTTCAGGATAAGTCAAAAGACTGCCTCTTGGCATAAAGGCATATTTCTGAGGAGATCTTTGGATTCCCCTGTCTGTAGTGTGTAGCTTCCTTGAGAATTCAGAAACCATCTTGATTCATTTAGGATTGGATTCTTCTAAGTTCTTGCAAAAAACATACCCTGAATATCTACAGAAAGTAGGCATCTTCCATTTGACTTTGTTATCCAGAGGAGTCTGAGGAGCCAAGCTGTGCACATGGCTAGTAGTTCTTTAGAGAATCTTTAATCCATCCTGACTGCAGTCCTCAGAGTAGGAGAAGAGCCTTTATGCTGCCTTGATTTCCTCATTAAACTGAATGTATTTCTGATTCTTTGTAGTCAGTATTTGATGGAGTCCCATAGAAATTCACAGCACAGTGAAACAGGATGCTGACTGCCTAGGTTGGCAGTAAATGGAGTAACTTCCACGTGATAGGCAGTAGAAACTCCAGGCCCGAGGCATTCCTGGTAGTAGATCATGTGAGCATGGAATCCAGTTACTCTGAGCAGTAGCAGGAATTATGGGGATATTTATTTTTTATTTTGTCTTTGTTTTGGTTTTTGTTTGTTTGTGTTTGCTTTGGGTTTTGTTTTGGTTTTGGTTTGGGTTTTTTTTTTAGTGCACAAATATAACAAGTCTCATGATGAGCAGGTCTAAATAACTAACTTAGGTGGCTACTGGAGACATGGTGCCTGGTGCAGACTGTTTTGGGTTAGAGCTTTCAAGAGCTTGCATCTAACCCATCCACACAATAACAGCACATCACTTGGTGTGATCTCCAATAAGAGATTCTTCCTGTCTTTCCGTTTGGTTTCTATACTTCAGGTTGGGCAAAATTTGCCTGAAATACCATTAAAGTTCACATTAAGAATAGGTTGAATCTGAATATTAGAATGTTCTAGGACCATGTCAGGAAAATGCCGTGAAAGAGCTGACAGTTCCTTAGCAAGGCCCTGTAAGTATAATTGGAGAAATCACTGCGCAGGAAACAAATATTTTGCCAGATGAATTTTCAGGTGGGCCAGTTCATGGTGCTGCTCCATGGTGGGCATGGACAGAGTGTGCCTGGGATGGCTTTGTTCAGTGGCCTTTTTTAACCCTGCCCATAGCAATACTGTTTATAATGCTCTTGTTTAAATACGGTTGTGTTGTAGGTCTACTGCTGCTGTTACAGTGTCTCAGTGTACACCATTTTAAAAACTGAAAAAAAGAAAAAATTATACCACTTAGTCAGACCAATCCAACCCTGGAAAAATTACTGAATTCCCACATTCATATTATTTATTTTAGTGAGTTGTCAAAGAAATTTAGCACACTTCTTCCTAAAGAAATCATGTTTTTGCCAAATGTATATAGTTCCTGGTCTGAAAACAATCAGGTAGTCTTCTCCATAGCACTATCCTTTCTGTGCTGGGCCTCTGGGCTTTATGGCCTTTGAAAGGAGTCTGATCCTTAGGAGCTGCTTAGGAAACCTGATACTGAGTTCTATTCAATGTGCTATATCTAGAGTTGCCATTTTTTCTTGGTATTCCATGAGTAGTCATAAATAGCAGTGCAAACACAGTGTCTTTGAAACAGTATTTTATTTTTGGAAAAATGAAATTATATAGTGTCAGTAGTTTTAATTAGCTGTATAAGTACTTACATGTCAGTTTTGGTACTGTTTCCTTTTAAATGAGGATTGAATTTAAAGGGGAGGGAGAGGAGGGAATAACCTTCATTTAAAAAAGGACTTCTACAGGAAACTGCATGTTTTATGTCTTAAGGGTTATTTTGAAAGCTGCAACATCCACAGAAACAGGATAGCAGGCTTTGAGGTGAAAGCATATGCCAACCCAACAGTGGTGCGTTGTGAAATCCATCACGGCCAGACCGGAGGAATCTATGTGCATGAGAAAGGAAGAGGACAATTCATAGAGAACAAAATCTATGCAAACAATTTTGCAGGTGTTTGGATTACCTCAAACAGTGACCCGACAATAAGGTATTGTTTTCCTCATTATTATTTTATTATGTGGAAGAAGAAAAGATTTGATGGGGATGGGATAAGTGCACTTCAATTTAATTTAATTATGAGGAACTGTAAATACTCCTGTATATGTAGAAATGAAATTTCTGTCTGTGTTCAGTTGAACTGCACTTGTAATTTGTGTGTACACTTAGAGGTAGGTATTTCTCAAAGCAACAGAACATAAGTTCTTAATTTTAAATCTGAATGGGGTCCAGTCCTGGCCACTACATACATGTGTAGTATTGTACAGTGTATTAGAATAACTTCATAATGTTGATTTTTTTCTTAGGGGCAATGCAATTTTTAATGGGAATCAAGGTGGTGTTTATATCTTTGGTGATGGAAGAGGCCTTATTGAAGGAAATGACATTTATGGTAAGCTGATTTGCTTGCTGCATATTAATTTCTGAGAAAAATGAAAGTGTAAGTTGTATTAAATAACACTTTTGTTGACAGGTAATGCATTAGCAGGAATACAGATTCGAACAAACAGCTGTCCCATCGTTCGACACAACAAGATTCATGATGGTCAACATGGAGGAATTTATGTAGTAAGTGCAGCTAAGGACAGGCACAGACTTGTGTTCTGTTTTAGAAATGTTGGGGAAAAGTACCCTATGTGAAATATTTGTGCTTACAATGCTTGAGCCTTTTATGCTAAAAACCAGGTTCGTGTAAGCAACTCAAGCTGGTGCTGCTATTTAAAAGATGAAGGTTTTTATGAAAGCCACTAAATTATTCCTATTACAGAGTAAAATATTTAAAATGGTATAGATTACAGAATTTTATTGTTGCTTGGTTGAAAGCTTTTTGAAAAGGTTTAGTTTTCATAGTAGTATGTCATCATTTTTAAAAAAAGTCTGTTCACCTCTTTTGGAGTGTAATATGTTTACCACTAACCTCATAGATTTTTTTTTTTTTCTTTTACTGCCTTCAGGATGATAGAAATTGCAATTGTTGTATTGGAAAAGTGGGAAATAAAGCACAATTCCCAATGTGTGCAAGGGCTCAGCTTACTGAACTGAAAGAGCTGTCAGGTTCCCTTAAGCAATATCAGATTTTCAGAAATACGTGTCTGTCTTTCTGCCAGAGGTTACCTGAGGTCCAGCTAACACTGCAAGTGTGCAGCTTCATCTCTTCATTAAGTAAATTTAACCAGAACAGCTTCTTCCCCTGACTGAGAAAACAAACTGTTGTTTGACCTCTGAGCCCACACATGTGGTGGGGATGGTGACCTTCAGAGCCATGCCAGCTTTTTGTCCATCTGGGGGACAGAGCTGGCTGTAGGTTCAGGGCTTTCATGTGAGTGCACAGCAGTGGGGAGGCACCTCTCCTACCAACAGCCAGCAGACACTTGCAAATGCCACTGCAGGGCCTTGAAACAGGATGATTTACATGCAGAGTGTTCTTTGTTTTGTGGCAAATATTTCATATCATGATATGCTGATATTTAAAAAAAAAAACAAAAAACAAAAAAAAAAAAAACCACCAACAAAACAAAAAAAGAAAACACCATGAAAAAGCTTACTCAGATGGAAAGGAATTACTTCACTACAGTAAATAAGCCAGGGGTGGGAGGGATGGGTACAGCAGGAAAAAGACTGTTGGTGATTAGCAGGTTTTCTTAACTCTTAAACCATCTTGTATTTAGCATGAAAAAGGACAAGGTGTGATTGAGGAAAACGAAGTTTACAGCAATACATTGGCTGGAGTCTGGGTGACAACAGGGAGCACTCCAGTCTTGAGGAGAAACAGAATACACAGTGGGAAACAAGTGAGTTTTGCTCTGTGGTTACAAAGGGGCCACAGAAAAGAAAGTCCTGTGGTTTTATGCCTCATTACTTTGGAACTAATAATATCATTCTTGATGTGTTAGGTTGGAGTTTATTTTTATGACAATGGACATGGCGTGTTAGAAGACAATGACATCTATAATCACATGTACTCAGGGGTTCAGATAAGGTAACATTTATTCTGATTTTATGCCAAAACAGACGTAGCTTGTTATGTGTCTATTGTGTCTTTTTAGCTGTTCTTTTAATTTTGTTTATAAAAATAACTTCTTTTGAAATCTAATATATGTGAGTACCCTCTGCTTTAACCTACAAGAAAGTTACCAAAAATACAGCCTGGGTATTGACTGGAATGTGTGGCCCTTGAAGTCTGTAAAGCTAAAATATGTTTGCCTGTTTGGAAAGAACTATATTTTACTAAGATTTTTAAGCAGTGAGATCCATGAGGCACTTCTTTAGCGGTGTTTGAGATTAGAGACCTTGGGATATAGTGAATGACTACAAATGACTTATTTTTAATGACTTTTAAATGACTTCTTTGCTTACATTTCACTGTAGAACTGGAAGCAACCCCAAAATTAGACGCAACAAGATCTGGGGTGGTCAGAATGGTGGTATTCTTGTCTATAATTCTGGTAGGTTTGTTTTTCATGTTCATCCAGAACTGTTTGTCTTCAGTGGTGTTACATTCTCATGTATTGTACTTTTTGATTTTATTTTTTTTCCACCCTTCCTTCAATTTTAGGGCTTGGATTTATAGAAGACAATGAAATTTTTGATAATGCAATGGCTGGTGTATGGATTAAAACAGACAGTAATCCTACACTAAGAAGAAATAAAATCCATGATGGAAGAGATGGAGGCATCTGTATATTTAATGGGGGAAGAGGTAACTTCTTCCCTTACTGTTTTTCACTGAATGTTCTGGACAAGAGTTAAATTTCAGTTTAAGCAGTGTTCTTTTTAAAGTGCTCTTTAGAAACACAGCTCTTGTCTTCTGAAGTGATAAAATAGTTATAGTGAACATACCCTAATGCTTTTTAGCCTTAATTACATTAGTAATACTGAAATCTGTGGGAGGAGGAGAGATAATTAATCTCATCCAAGATAACTGTTAGATTGCTGCTTAGGACAGTCCTTTTATCCCATTTGCTTTTGTAAGCTTTGCCATTTGACTGAAACACGGTGTTGAATTCAAGTCATGTAGTCAAAATCATGCATTTGAGCAGTTTAGGTTCTGCCAGAGTGTTCAAGATTCAGGGGGAAAAAAAACAGAGATCTTTAAGGAATCTTTTGTATACTTGTAAATTCAGAAGTGGTCCTGTCTGAAATCGCCTGACTGTTGTATGTGCTGATACCAGCTTCTGATACTCTGTAGATAATCACTTGCTCTAAGTGAGCTTCAATTTCACCTCAGCGTTTTAAAGTAATCCTGTCCTATAACAAAAAAATACTTGGCTTTGGCAGTCTGCTCATTTTAGAAGACAAGAAGAGAGAGGTGTTAGAAAAATCAAAGAAAAATTTGGAAAGCAGAAAGACTTCGTTTTCTGCAGTGGTGCCTGTGATCGCAAATTCCATGCTATGTACCGAAAAAATACACTGCCAGAATTATACACTGAGAACTACTTTAAACTGGTATCATTGATGTCAGTGCTACTGACATCATATTCTCCAAGTGAAAGGAGTTATTAGCAGGATTGTGACACATAAGATCCTTTGAAAATATTTCAGTAAGGTCAGGAAATGCTCCCAAGCTCAAACGTAACATTTGTTGGTCTGTCGTAGGTCTTCTGGAAGAGAATGATATCTTCAGGAATGCTCAAGCTGGTGTTCTTATCAGCACCAATAGCCACCCTGTGCTAAGGAAAAACCGAATATTCGATGGGTTTGCTGCAGGTTTGTGCTGTTTAAATCAAATTTGGAAGCTTGGAGTGAGCTCTTCACAAAGCTTACTCTGAGTTTCTTTATCCCATGGTATTTAGAGGTTTTAAAAGAGACTGGGATGTCCTTCAGTGTATTCTAAAAGTCATTTGAGAATTCAGAATTGTAGTCAGGGTGTATTTACAGCAGTCTTGGAATTACAGCATGTTGGGAAATGACACATATTCTGTCTTCCCATTTTTTTGTGAAATACTTTTCATTATTTTATTTAGAAGCAATTGGTAAAGTTGTCTAGGATATATTCATAGTTGATGTGCTGGATGCTGGTATGAATATCTTATCACTGCTTTAAAACCTAGGAAATGGAGCAAATATACATTTAAAGAGATTTGAATTGCATCTCAAGTTCAACCTTCTCACTCCACAAAGTTGAAAAATTGTAAAAATGAGCGTTTCTTTCTCCAAAAGAGATGAAGAATGTTTAACAGTGATTTTTTGAAATTTTACTGTTTAATCATCACGGTTTCATACGTCTTGCATTCCATTCCATTTCAACTAAAATTGCATTCTTGAGTTTTCTCCCATCTTTCTTTCAGAAGAAGCAAGTTTTCTGAGAAGAGCCTCTAAAGGTGTTGTTTCAGTGTGGTGGGGGGGAAGGATAGGTTGCTGTCAAGAGCAGTCCCGGACAAATGACTTGGAAGACACGGGTTACTGATAAAAGCTAAGAATTAAAGAAATGAATTTTAGGTGCCCATCTTGAGAACTTTTTTAAAAAGATATTTTAAAAAGGGTAAGGTATGTGCAAAAGAACTTTCAAATGTACATGAAGAGGACAGCTCTAAGTACCAAAAAATCATATCCCCTTTGAAAATAAACATGAGCATAGTACTATTTTATTAAAAGATTAACTAGTAGTGTGCTGTTCCTCCCAGAAACCATGCATGCCAGCTGTAGCTCTTTGAAAGGACTTAACAGCAGCATTTGAACCTCAGTTTTATAAGAAATTACAGTGCAGTTTTGTAGCTATGTCATTTTCCTTTCTTCCCCTTGAGTTTGATGACTTAAAAAAACCCAACCAACCAACCAAGCTGTAGATTACGAGAGAGGTACAAATGCACAACCACCAGGGATGTAACTTTGCCACTCTCTTTTCTCTCCTTTGTTCCCCTGACCCACTAAAGGTATTGAAATAACAAATCATGCGACTGCAACATTAGAAGGCAATCAGATTTTCAACAACCGCTTTGGAGGTTTATTTCTAGCATCTGGTGTCAATGTCACGATGAAAGGTGAGCCCCAGTCCTCCTGGCTTGTGTTTGGTCACTAGTTTGGTGCTGGGTCTTGGCTTTATCCTACCCTTCGTGGCTCACAGCTGGTACCACCTTAAGCAGAGTTGTGACTAAGTTTCAGCTGAAGGTAATGAGCCACATTAAGCTGTGTTAAGATTTTTGGACAAACAGATGGGTTCAAAGGTAACTTAAGGTTTTGCTGTCATATTAAAACTCTGTGATCAGCTCTTCTGTCTGAAAATCACTTCTGAACTGGTTCCTGACCTTTGCCCATCTCACACTCGAGTTCTGAGTTAGTACAATGGAAAATCTTTTTCTCACATACCTGAAAACAAGTGTCCAGTAAAGAAACATGCCTCACTTGGCTTTTAGCATCTAAAAGCATGAACATTCACAGTCCCAAATACTTTTTTCAGAAAATATGAACAGTTCACATACATAAAATTCCCTTGTATAGTGGGGAAATGTGCATGAGACAGGATCCTCTTGGATGATATGGGAATGATGGTTTGAATGCCAGACAGCTCCAGGAGGTTATTCAAGAAGAAAAAGGTTCTGTTTGCAGGATTTTTACATTCTTGCCTGCAGCTGTTAAACCCTTTCCTGTGGATGATTTGTGCCTCTTAAAACCACAAGCTCTGGCTCCCTGCTTCCCAGCACCTGGGCTTCCTGATGGCATCATTCAGTGCTCTTATGCTGCTGGGAGTGGCCAAAACTTTTTGAGATGCACGTTGGGACTAGACAGAAGATCAGGCAGTTGAGTAACAGAGGGGATTATCAAATTTGCTGTGCCCTGGACACATGTTTGAAGTACTGGAACTGGTCAGACCTAATTTGCACTTCCATTGTGTTGGAAAGTACTTCATTTCTAAACTTTCCTGGAGAAAGAGCCATGCTTTTCCTCTTTCTAAGTGATGTGTAAAAGACTTTAAGGTACATGAGAGGCATTTAGAGGGTTTCAGGCTCCTCAGCAGAAAACATCTGCTAGGAAGGCTTGTGTGTGTCTAAGCACTTAAAGTTCAGAGAGTATTTAGATGGAGGCTATCAGGTATTTCATGCCATGTGTGCAAAGAGAAGACAGTGTCACTTGGCACAGTGGGCATGTGGGCATTGAGGATTTTACATTCTTAAATGCCAGAACTGAAATGCAGGTATAGAACTGACTGTTCCAAATGGACCCTTTGCTTCAATGCTTCAAAGGAAATAAAAAAAAAAAAAAGTCATTGATCCAGATGTGATTAGTTCTGGATTTCTTTTCCCCCAACAGATAACAAAATAATGAACAATCAAGATGCCATAGAGAAAGCTGTCAGTAGAGGCCAGTGTTTATATAAGATCTCAAGCTACACCAGCTACCCGATGCATGACTTCTACAGGTAACAGGTTTTTTTCCCCGTCACCTACAGTAAGGCTTTCCAATAAACCCCCTTCCTCTTCCAGCAAGGCCCCCAGAACAGTTGCTGGGTGTCAGTGAACACACAAATGTGTGCTTTTCCTCAGCCGCAACAGAAGAGGATTTAATGGGTTCCCATTTTCTGGAACTGACTTTGGGCTTGAGGAAAAGAGATTGTTTCTGTGAACCTGAGCCCTAGGGGTTGCACAGCACTTGTGACACAAGTAACAAAAGTGTGCTGTGAAATCCAAGTTTGTGTAAAATTCTCAAACTTTACAGTCCTGTACACCCTCTTTCCTTCAGTGCATTTCTGGCCCTCCTGGAGCACTTCTCTTGAGAGCTGCTCAGGTTTTGGTTCCTGCCTAACGCACTGCTTTTCCCTCCAGATGTCACACCTGCAACACCACAGACCGTAACGCCATCTGTGTGAACTGCATCAAGAAGTGCCATCAAGGACACGACGTAGAATTCATTAGACATGATAGGTACGTGTCCAGGCAGGGCGTGGGGCTGCTCCCAGAGCAGGAGGGAATGGCCACTAAGAGCTGTCTCTCTGTGTTGTAGGTTTTTCTGTGACTGTGGTGCTGGAACACTGTCCAATCCCTGTACGCTCGCCGGAGAGCCTACACACGATACAGATACACTATATGACTCTGCTCCACCTATAGAATCTAATACATTGCAGCACAACTGAATTCCTTTTCAGAAAGAAAGTCCTGCCATTCTAATATCATAACTATTAAAACTTTTTTTTTGGAGGAAGTTACACTTGCCCATTTCTGCAGAAAGAGACTGTATTAAAGCGGATGTGTGAGGTGTTGACACTATGGAGCTCAACCTACCAAAAAAGAAAGTGGCAATATGTTGACTCAGGATAACAGAACTGGGCGTTTTAGCATTACTGTGTAAACAAAGACTTTGAAGGGACAGAAGTGAAGAAAAATAAGCTGCAATTTTGTACAGATACCAACTTCTGAGAGCTGGTGTTTTTACAAGTAGCATTGAAACGCAGTCCAATTTGCAGTAGTACTATTCTGTAGACAAGCAGCATTCTTTGTTGCTGCCTTTATGGACATGGGTACCAATTGCTTTTGTAACATGGTAAAAATGTGAGCTAGCACTTCTGCATTTCTTTTGATTTTTTAACATTTATTCAGATTGAGAAATATGATTTTAATGCTTTAATCTCATGTAGTTTGTTTCTAATTTCAAGCAAAAAATCTTATTGTACTTGAATGTGTCCTGTTTTGTTAGCACACCTAGACTTGCTGTAACTGTACTCATGTCCCAGTATGTACGTTCTTTCTATGAAAGAGAAAACACTAATCTTAAATTATATCCAGCAATTTTTCTGGTGTCCTCTGAAGTTAGAATAATCTCCTCCCCTGCCCCAGCAATAGTCTGTACTCAAACCACCCTAACAAAAGAAAGAAAAACGAGTGTTTTAATGAGACTTCCTAGACTATAATGCACTATAAAACAAAGTACCCATGTAACTAAGTTTTGTGAAAGAAATTTTACTATGTTTTAAAGTACACAGTAGAAAGTCTCCTCAAAACAATCTTGTACTTTACTCTGTTCATAGTTTTTTTTGAACAGTCTGGACATTACTTACATAACCTGCTGGAAATCACAGCAATTTCCTGCTCTAATGAAGCTGAGACAAGTATATATACAGCCCTATACAGTTTCATAGCTTTTTTCCATTTATGTGTATTGGTGACAGTGGGTAATCAACAGCCTGAAAGTGTATGCATGTACCATAACATCTAGACTTAATATATTGTGGAGTACTCAATAACCATTATGTAGAGGGTAGGTATGAATTAAAGGGTTTAATTTCCTAGGAAAGACAATGGAAAAATGGTCATTTTTAAAAAATAAAGTTTATTAGATCATAATGTTGTCTGCTCCCACCTTCTTGAGAAACCCGTGTGAGTTCCTAAAGCCGGTCGATCATGGCCGTCAGTTTCCGAACTGCGTTTGCATCGCTGGTTGCTCCATCCACCACCTGGCACAGGTACCTGAGGGAAACAACCACCTTAATGACACAGACACTGAGGGCAGAGCTTAACATTCCCCTGCCTGCAACAGCTTTAGGAGACATGGATGCTGGGCCCGGTGTAAAGGCTGCCAGCAGCATCCCCCCGGCACCTCCGTGTGCAAATTCAGACTGGCAGTGACCCAAGGTGTAAGATGCTGCTCATCACATCTGCCCTCCTCTAGCACCTCCCTCCCTCCCTGTGAACGTCTGATGTTCACAAAAGTAGTTGTAACTGCCCCTCATGCTGTGACTCAGCAAATGCCACTGCCCAAATATTAAAATGGTTCCTGCAAGCAACTTGCAACTTAGATACAGAAACCCAGAGCCTTACCTAAATATTCTCAGGGAGATGGTTGTTTTTTCAAACTCTTTGGCTTTTCTGTGCCCCTGCTGAATGACTTCTTCTGGAATATCTGCAAGTCTTGCCGCGTTGAAGCCGTAGCTCTTTGGGCAGGCTCCCTCAATGAACTTGTACAGGAATGTAATTGTTTCCTGGCTTGGATCTTCACTCTCATTTTCAACCATGCATGCCTGGGAAGACCAAGTCACAAGTCAGCGTTTGCAGCGCTGACCTGCGGCCTAAGAAACACATGGGCCATCAGGTCCTGTTCCCCAAACACCCATGAGCGGGGCAGAGGAGCGCAGAGAGGCAGGAGGACACGTACCATGTGGCCCAGGCGCACGGCCGGGCTGTGGGAGTAGTCCTCCACCAGGGAGTGGTAGTGCGTGGAGAAGAGCGTGCGGCAGCGGACGCGCTCGGCCAGCTCCTGCAGCACCGCGCTCGCTATGGCCGTTCCGTCAAACGTGGCCGTGCCTCTGCCTGCGGACACAAGGGCGCAGAAAAGGCAATGCTGGAGACACAGACACCTACAGACACACGCAGCAGCCCCGTTGTAGTGTTTGTTTTTTCCCAAACAAACAGCACTGAGGGGTGAGAGGCACCAGCATCAGGAGAAGGTGACCTGAGTGTTGGCCCCGTAACAATCACCCTCTTCTGCACTGCAGAAAAAAGATGTTTCTGCTCTCCCGAGGTCTGCTGCAAGTAATTATGCAAAGCAAAAGCAGGAAACCACAGCTGGAAATAGGGTAATAATGACTGGGGGTGGGAGGTGGTGATGAGTTCCCAAGGCACCCAAGATGTGTTCATGTTAGACAGGCTGAGACACCAGGTAAACACCAGCACCATTATGATGAAACTGGCCCTGTGTACTTGGTCGCCATTCAGACAGCCCAAAAACCTTTCAGCCGGTCTTTCATCCCTCAGATTTAGCTTCCATCTATTACAAAATAGTCTTAATTACCCAGTTCATCCACGAGAACAAGGGAATGCTCTGTTGCATGCTGCAGAATGCTGGAAGTCTCGCTCAATTCAACAAAGAAGGTACTTTCACCTTTAAAGGAAATGACAAAAAAAAAAAAAAAGGCCATGAGGTAGTCAAAGATCTGAGAACCACAACTAAAACGTCCTTTAATCTGCACTCAAATCTTGGTTAAGCTAAAATGAAACTCAACAGCAAAGTAAAGATGAACAAAAAACATGACACTTTTTTTTCCATTGTGAAACCAGCAGGTTCCAATTCGCCAGAAAAAACAAGTTTTGGTTCCTTTAGATTACAGGTATAGGCACAAGCACAATTAATTAAGTATTCAAGCTGATACACCTGCTTACTTTTAACAGCACCAGCCAAAATAACAGCTGGACAAAAAGCGGGCACAAAGGCTACAAGATGGGGAGAATTTTTGTTGCTTTCTTGCTCTAAATGCACAGGACAGGCTGAAGGTGTGTGTGTCTTTCCAATAAAAAAAACAAGCAGAAAATCAAAGACTGAGAGACTGGAATTACTGGTTTGGTTGTGATGTCATGAGGGAACTATTTGGATAACAAAGGCTTTATTTGTATGTGCTCTCCTCGAATGAAGTATGACAAAAGCAATATTCTGCTGCTAAGGCTCAATCATCTCATGGGAGTTTCAGCAATCCACATAATACAAGGCCTGAAATTTACACCTGAAATTGGTTTTAGCAGATTAGGAGCAGAAGTACACAATTATTCACACTTTTCCACATGATAAAGCCACACTTAAAAAGTTGGGATTTACTTGTTCTTTGTGGGGATCATTAAAAATAATCACAAATAGCAGCAATTAATGCAACTTATTCCATTAAAGGCAAGCATTTATTTCCTGTACTCGTGCTGCATGAGCACTGCTTTGCTCTAACATAAGTTTTCCAACATTAATTATTAAGCAGTGTCCCACTCTGATGTTTTGCACTTATTTAAAGAAATTACCAAGATTTATTATGTTTTTACCAATATGTAAGAATAACCATTTATTCTCTTCAGAAAATAAAGCCCTAAAATTGTATTACTGAAAAAATTAACTTCATCAAAGTCCTGCTAACATTCAATACAAAGTGACTGCCGTGGAACAACTTTTGCTGTGCTTTCCTAGCTACACAGTGTGCAAACAAATGCATCAAGAACAGATTTCAGAGCTCGTTCTGTGCAATGTTCACCCTCATAATGTGAAATGTCAAATCAGAAGTATAGTTCTCAGTAACTGAAAAAGAAACTGAAAATGCTACATTTTGCTAGACCATCTCTCATGAAGGAAGGGCCCTTCTCATCTCCTATCATAAGCATTTAAGTATTCTTCCACACTTTTGATTCCTTCTTGTACTGAAACTAAACAAAATGGAGACCAGCCAGGCAAAGAAAGCCTTAATAACATTCTCTAGCTGCAAAGAAAAGCCTTGATTTAGGGAAGTGTAAATATTTTTTTTTAATTAAGAACTTGGAATGATTCGTTTCCAAATTCCTTCTGTGCAACAAGTTCAGTGAGCTTAACTCTTTTCATATTCACTGACCCACATTTTTCAGCAGAGAGATCACAGAAAATCTGTGCCCTCCTTAAATGAGCAGTGATACTACTCTTACCACAACAATAATTTTATTTTTCTAGCCCAGTGGCACTTTGCCCATCACCACTGGCAGACTTTACCATTCCACTTGTCCTGTCATCCTCCACTTGTGTCTTCCTCTCCAGTAAAGGAACTGTCAATTACTGCTTCCAAGAAGGACACCTGCCTCTCTTTTGTCATCAGAAGAAATCAGATTTCAAACATAAGGCATTCTGACTGAAACAAGGGCCTTCTATAGTCCTTGCAAGAAGGTACAAAAACAACTCCTGTGCAACAGCTGCCCCAACATCACTGTCCTATTTCAGAACACTTAGAAAAGGTATCAATGGGAGTAGACTATAATCAATTCTACAAAAAGATATTCCTCAAACTTGCATCCAGCTGGGAGTTAGGCTTTTAATATTAAATTCATTAGGAAGTGATCCCGTGAGTCAAAAATCCAACGGACACATACGTTAAAAATAAAGCCTAAGTGCAATCCTTTCTCCACTTTGAACAAGAGAGAAGAGTGCCCAGCTTTCCCTGCAAAATACTGTCCCCTTTCCAACCTGCCACTGGAAGCAGGAGCAGAAAGCTGGTGGCAGGAGCCCTCTGTGCAGCTGTGTGTCAGGCACTCACCGGCCATGATCCTGTCGGAGGCGCCGAGCCGCGTGAACACGCGGTCGATGGGCGTGAGCCTGCAGGCTTCCGCGGGCACGTAGCACCCCAGCTGGGCCATGACCACCAGCAGACCAGCCTGCACAGCAAACAGGGACATTCACATTTGCACTGGTGCTTGCAGCTTCGGGTCCACACACGCAGTGAGGGCACGAAGCTGTGTTTTCCCTAAAACAGAGACTGGAGCACATAAAGCTTCCCGCTGCTTTAACAGCTCCAGGCTGCAGCAGCATCATCTCTAGCAGGACTGAACTACTCTGAAAGCCTTCAAAACACAAATTATCACAGCAAGCAGTGCTTATAGAGCAATCTCCCTGCTGATCTCTAGTTTCATCTTGTTCAACCTGCAGAAGCATCTTTTGCCAGCTGATGCCAAGTCCTGGGTAAGTCACTCGAAAAAGATAAATTGTACTCTATCACTTTTTCCCAACCACCTCCCCTAGGACAAATGAAACTTACCCCTCCCTAAAGCAGAAAATCTGTCTGAACATGGGCATTTTCTACCAGCCTGTGCACTTGCTGCACACCCTGAAGGCCATTTCTGGGACCCCCTGTGACACCCAGGCCCTCTAATTCCCTTACCCAAACCCCAGAGGTACCCCAACACGTGTGACCATCACCTGTCTCATGAGCGTAGATTTGCCGCCCATGTTTGGGCCAGTTACCAACACACAGGAGGCCTCACTGCTGCTGCCCTCATCCTTTGTGCCAATGACGATGTCGTTGGGAATAAAATCATCCCCAAAGAAAGTGTTTGTGATGCACGGATGGCGGGAATTTCTAAGTTCCAGGAAGGGAGGAGCATTATCCATAGGCAGCAGGATTACAGGTCGGCACAGGGGTCCATCACCACCTTGACTGTAGTGAGCAAGGGACATCAAGACATCTAGAAAATAAAGAGAAATTCCAGTCAGTCACACTTTCAAATTTCTTCACACACGGGAATTCATTTACTCATTGAACAGCAATTCTGTAGAAAATTTCCTATTTTATTCCATTTTCCTCATAAGGGAAACACCCAGGAAGGACTCCAGAACAAGTAAAAGGTGGGAATATTTACAGTGTCTTTCCTCATTCCTTCCGGATTTCTACAGATGTCATGATAAAAACGTTCCCCTGTAGTTTTTTTAGTTCAAGTCTTTAAAATCCACATAATTTCATTTCAAAAGTACATGTACAGAATGCTATTTTCTTGTATTGTTTTCTTATTTAGAACAAGGAGGAAATCAGCTTCTGTGACAGTGAATTACTTTGTGAAGAATCCAAATTCTCTTTGAAAGTTGCCAGAGGAAAACTGTATAAATATTAGAACTCTGTTGGTCCAGCAGAAAACAGCAGCACAAGATCCCTCAGTTAGCCGAGCCCTGAGGTTCCAAAAGCTGGTCACCTACACAATGAGACTGTTTATGCTTTTAGAGGCTTTATGTACACACAGTACAGCTGAGCCCGGAAACTGAATTCCCTCTGCTGGGAACCAATTCAGCACTTGCCCTGGGCTGTGGTGTAGCTGATGTGACTGCTTCCCAGCTCTCCCAGCAAATCCATTCCCAGCCAACACTCCCTGCCTGCCCTCCCTTTCCTGCTCTAGTGGCATTCAGAGAGTGCTTTCATTTTTCCCTGGAACAAAGACATCCCAGAGTGCCTCATCTTAGCAGAAAATCCACAGGACAGAAGTATGCCAGAAGGGAATACAGGGGATTGTTCTATCCCAGAAATTTAAGGAAGATTTGGGGAAGCCTTCTTAGTAACTACCTTCTTCGAGGCTTGACACTGGGCACTTTTATTTCTAAAGGACGCCCAGAAAGGATCCTGCTCAGATGGAAAGGAGCTTGCCAGCAGGTTAGACTTTTATACCTCCATTTAATAACAAGCTACTAATCCACACACAAGGCTCTGGAAGCAGTGAGGCCCACCAGGCTACTGAACTGGAAGAAACACTTGGCTGCACATCTACAACCAACACAACAGGAATGAAGAAGGAGCTTGCAAACATCACAAAGCCCAGCAACTGTCCTGCTATTTAAAAACAGGAAGGGAACAGGGATTCACTGTTAATTATCAAAGCCGTTACCACAATCAAGAGCTTTCCAACAAGTTAAGGGCTGGCAACAAGCTTCCCCAGCTCAGATTTCATCACCACAGGGTAGTTTTACGGTGTCAGGAGGCAAAGCTCTTACCCAGCACAGCAATGCACTCCACAGCTGTGTGCCAGTCCTTGCTGTTCCTGTCGAAGTTGTAGAAGAGGCGCCTCATGCAGTCCTTGAGGGCGGCGTCGCGGCGCTCCTCGGCGTTCACCATGGCAGCCAGCATCCTCTCGATCTCCTTGGTCCAGTAGCGCTTGTAGCCCTTCCTGCTCGACCTCAGCTCGTACTCCTCGGGCAGCTTCCGAGACAGGGCACTTTCTGGGATTTCCATCTGGTACCGGTTCTTGCCCGTGCCCCAGTACTGCACGGATTTCACCCCAAGCAGCTTGCGCTGCTCATCCAGGTACTTGCGAAGATTGTCCTCGACAGCTTTGATATCCTGCAGTGCTCCGTCGTAATCGGGGTCAAATCCTGCCTTTGGGGTAATCACTCCCGTCTTCCGAGCCTGGTTGTGATCAAAGGCGGTGTCCCACCTCGTGAGCTCTGCACTCAGGTCTGGGAAGCGCCCGTCGGGATTTTTGGCTTTGCGGGTGACCAGCTGCTTCAGGACTCTGGATTTGAAGTCGCTGGCAACCTCCTCCATGACATCGACAATTTCGTTCATTACTTTGAATCCCTCCAGGGCAGACAGAAAGTCAGAGATTTTTTTTTTGCTGTATTTGAGTTCTTCATAGAAGGTGGCCCTGCTGTCAGGATGGTTCTGACTTTTGAGCGGTGACCCGATGCTGTGAATTTTGCTGAGCAGTCTTTCAAGGTCAGGCAGTTTCTTGAGGTGCTCACTGACTTCAGACATTTTATCTGGCACTGCCAGAAGGTCCTCAACAGCATCCAAACGATCATTGATGGATTTAGGATTACAAAGTGGAGCACAGAGCCACTGCTTCAGGAGTCGCTTCCCGAACGGCGTACAGCAAGAATCAATCCTTTCCAACAAAGTACCTTCTGTGGTTCCATTGGTTCCATTCTGCAGGACTTCCAAGTTCATCAGGGTGACTCCATCCAGCACCATCCGCTGGCCAGTTCTGGCAAACAAACTACTTGAACTCGTGGTTTTGGCAGTAGCAATATCCACAGGGACATATTCCTCAAAGTTTGCCTGTGACAACAGCTCCTGGTCAATCAGACATTTTTTGAGATAGAAGACACATCCCCCAAGAGCTGACAAAGCTAATTCACTGTTTTCACCAGGAGTTAATCCCAGGGAGTCACTCTCCGAAGTCAGAGATTTGATTACAGAGGGCAGAGAACATCCATTTTCAGAATTCTGCTTCTCCATGAAATAACCTTCCTCAAGAAGGACTTTTAGTGTTTTAGATGCATTCCAGAACTGGGAACCTGAGGTCAGCCCTTCCTGAATGCAAGAAACCAGTGAGCCCTTCAGTATCTTCTGTGTGTCCACAGACAGGTTCCCCTTCTCAAACAGCACCTGCACAGGGGTGTAATGAGCTACCAAAGTCCTAAACCTGGAGCAGTGGCGGTCGTCTGGGAACTGGCCAACGTGGAACTTGCCCACGGAGGTGTCGACGAAGCACACCCCGTAGACGCGTGTCCCGGCCGAGTCGTCCCTCTCCTTCACGCACAGCAGGAACTTGCTGTGGTTCTCGGAGGGGTCGCAGTCCATGACGCTGTAGGTCTGGGTTCCCTTGGTGATGATCCTGCAGATCTCCCGGCGCACCACCTTGTCAAACCTGCTGGAGTGGCCCGCTGACTTGCAGCGCGCTTCCATCATCTCGGGCGTTTCCGTCTGCTCCACGCGCGCCACCTTGTAGCCCTTCTGCACCAGGACGTCGGAGAACCGGCCGAAGGCGGTTTCTGGAAAACCCGAGTGGGCCCAGGTGCCCTTCATAAAGATCAGGCCCAGCTCGTTCACGCCAGTGATGGCGTCCATGTGATACAACTCGTAGAACTTTCCGACCTTGTAGCAAATCACAGCATCGAAGTTCTGGCTTTTGAGCTGCCACCACCTCCGCACGCCCGGCGTGCACTTGTTGAGATAATCCTCAGGCACGTACAGAGTACAGGGGTCGTAGTCAGGGTCACCCTGACGCCTCCTGTGTGCATCTCTCCTCTTCCCTTCCTGCAGCCAGTCAAGCTTTTCGTGTTCCCACACTGAGAAGCCACCAGTGCCTCCACTGCAAGCATTCGCTTGAGATTCAAAACTTTCAGGCGCTGCAAATGATGTCAGCTTAGACTTGACTTCTGAAGAGACTGTTGCTGCTCTTTTGGGTGTTTCAGAACATTCATTTCCCAAGCTACTCCTTTTAGCAGGCTGTTTCACCTCTCTTCTCTTCCGTTTAGAAGGGACTTTTACAGGACTCTCTGCCTCCGTCTCTGTCTCTGTGTCAGAAGACTCTTTTTCATCCACCCCACTACTGGCTTCCTCACTGCTTGCTGCTTCTTTCCCATCAGGCTTGAACTCCACATCAGAGCCGTCGTGGTCACTGTCAGAATCTAACACTCTCCTCCTCTTGGCTTTTACAGCTCTTTCCCTGCTCATCGCTCGCTTATTGCTTTTCACATCCTCCTCACTATTGCAGTCTTCACTGTGACCTGATGCATTTTCACTCACCTCCTGGAAAAATAAATGATTTTGTCTGTAGATAATTCTGGCTACAAAGATACTGCTGCATAAAGAAGTGAAAAAACGTGCAATCACGCAGTACCTATGATGCTCCAAGCAAGAGACAGCAGAACCACAGCCAATTCCATCTACCTCAACATAACTTGCGTTTTTTCTGGATAACTAACTGCTACTGGCCAGTGGCATAATTACTCTTATTAGAGACTCATTATTTACTGTGCATATGTGATGCTGATAAACAAAGCATTTAAACTACACAAAAAAAGAATATGGCACGTGTAGGAGAAAGAAAAGCAACACTCCATTATTTGCCTTTTCAGCCTCAAACTTTAATGGAAAACCAGCAGTGGAGGTACTGACGTGAGTGCACAGTGCCACTGCACATAACACAATGCCTGGAGTGGCACCTGTCCCTCAGGGCACTGTCACACTGGAGACTGAGTAGATGAGGAGCTAAGGGAAACCACCATCCCACTGACAGTTTCCTCACACCATTCCTCTCCAAAGAAATCTATTCCAAGGCATACGGTGCTACTGAAATAATAGCTGAATCAACACAACAGGAATACAATACAATAAAACATCACTATTTTAGTTACTTCACCAAGACTGGTGTTAAGAGTGCAAGAACTGGTATTTTAGTGCTACTCCACAAGATGAGGGTGGGCTCAAAAAATCCAATTTATGCCTTAGATGAATAGTCAAAAAGCTAGAAATTTATACTTTAGGACACACTAAAACTTCAGCTTAAACTTAGGGCCACTTAGACTATGAATAGCAGAGAGAGAAGATAAAACGATGCACCAGGAAAAAGCATTTCTGAGTGAAAAAGTAGGTCACCAGGGAGTGATGAGTGAAGAGAGTCAGAAGTTAAGCAGATTCTGAGATCAGTCCTTACCATACAGAACACCAAAGAGACTTGTCTTTCCAACTAGAAAATATGAGAGACCAGCATATGACCTGACAACACAGAAGCAGTACAAAAAAAAAAGACATGTGGATACATGTGTGCAGGATCAACGAGGAGATAAGCTGTGATTACTGTACCACAGAATTGCAGGATATTCCATGCTTAGTTCCAAGTCACAGCTTTTAAGTTCTAGCAATATTTCTGCAAATGACACCAATTAAGAAACATTTTACCTCCATTTCTTCCTCTTCCTCCTCCTCCTCTGTGTCTGAAGGTTCATTGCATACTGCCAGTTCAAGCCTCTTGGTTTTATCTTTGCTCATGGCATCGTCTGCCAGCACCATGGCTCTTTTAATTTCAGGCTTTGTGCTGAAAAACATACCTCCCTTCATCACCTCCCCATCTGATGAACCTGTAAAAACCATAGATTTGTTAGGAACTGATGCCAGTCTCGCATTCACCCAGTGTTCACAGTTCACTTTTAAATGTATTCAGGCAACTAACATTCATATTCAGATAACTAAACTTCTGTGCTGCTACCACTCATTCCCACCACATCTTTAAATACTTTAAATTGTTAATACCTACTTACATTCCTATCACTCCTTCAGCCTGATAAACTACCCCTGGGGAAAGTATACACACTCACAAATGAAATACCTACCTACATGAACACTTGAAGAATGGCTTCTCTTTCTGTAACTCATCAGCACTTGCAAACACTCCTAAGCTGAGCTCTGAACACCCTCCCACTGACTGCAGTTGGTCCTGAGTTTAACCTTCACAATGGCAGCGCAGCAGCAGCCAGACTGCATGAGGCCACAGGGCTATTTCAGCAGTGACAGGTAAGTTCAGCCAGAGTTATCTTCACTTTCTAGGCACAAGCCACCGATGGCACAGACCTCACAGCCCTGCTGGCCTCCAAACTGCTGCTCTAAGTGCTGCCAGGCACCCAGCCCCAGCCCATTAGCCAGATTAGCTGATGGCCAATCAGCTGGCCACTCAGCCTGGCACTGCAGGGCAGAGAACTAAGCCTACTATTAATGCTATTAATAACTGCTGCATTCCCTCATCCTCCTGCACAGCCCCTCCTGCCACCACCTGCACAACACGAACCCAAAGCCAACCAATCTGCAGACTGATTTCAGGTCCTTTTTCCCACTCTTGTGAATGCCATCATCCACCATGACTGACTGATGCCTCAGCTCTAAACCAGTGGCAGTCCACAAGTCAGTGGACTTGGAGGAGGCCAAATATCCCAGAAGCAACTCAAACAAAATTCTTACTCACAATCAACTCCCAATTTGCAGTAGCAAAGCAAGGAGTTACAAGTAGCTGCTTCTATGCACAAAGGCAACACATTAACAATCCAGATCTCCCTTCTGGTTTTCCAAGCGCAATGAAGCAGTCTAAAAATATTTTGCATTAATATTAAATGTGACTGAACAATGTCAGGAGAAAAATCTTCTCATGTAATTGAGCTGCACACTTAAGTGTGCAACACTTGCATATTCACTTAACCAGCTGCTGTGCACCTCCACTTCACTGTGCCCACCTGTTACAGCTGCTGTGCTGTCTGCATTTGCTCAGGTACAAAAAATAACACAACCCAAGAAAGGCCTCCATTTTCTTACCCAAAAGACTCTACCACTCTTCCTTAGTATATAAAGATGCTTTTTGTTTGAATTTAAAGCAAAACAGGTATTTTAAATATTTTTACTCTGTTCTGCATTCAACACTTCTCTTGTGATAGATCTGTGTATCTGTGCCTAAACTTCTTTTTGGTGATTTTCTTTTTGTAAACAGAATAATTCCCCTTACCTGTATGTGCTTCTAAGTGCAGCTGCAGGCTCTTAAAATACTTTGATTTTTCAAATACTTTCAGGAAAGACACATATAACCATGGACCAATTTACTTGCAATAAATTATGCTAACACTCATGGCAATAACATTACCATTTTAATTTAAAACTATGGCTGAAGTGCAGTACACTGAAGTACAGAGACAAAAATGTGGCTACATGATCACAAGGTGGAACTCAGACTTGTAAAAAGGAAGAAACTGTCTAAATTCAGTTTTTTTCAGTGACACAAGCAAATTCTACTGAGCATCAGAAATACTGCATTTACATATGAAGTATTTGACTAATAAGACAGTTTACAGCCAATGATTTAGTTTTCAGCAACAGTAAAATTATGAAAAAATGGGAAATGAATTATGATTATTAAAAAGGTAAGATTTATTATGCAAGATGTTAACTCTTGATTATATTTTATTTTCACTAGTCAGCCACATCATTTCTTCAGCATCCCAAACACCAACTCTGATCGGTAACTACAAGCACTGCCCTCACCAACACTCAATTCTCAAGTTATATATTTTATTTACAAAACTGCTGCATTGCTGAGAAGAAACCCTGCAGCAGAAATAATTTTATTTACCCAGTATCCTGGGCCTAGTCTCTTAATTCTGGACATACTGCAGTTCTCAAATAGCTGCTTAAAAACCGGATTTGACACTCCTAATATTTTAAGGATTTCAGGACCAAAAGTGGAAATACTGGATTTATTTATTTTACATACTTGGGAGAAATAAAGGAAATACCTCTAAAACATTAGCAAGCTTTAGGTTTGCTTAATTAGTTGTTCTAATCTAAAAAACAAAAGAGTTTAGTGTTCCATGTTTCAAGAACTGTACAAACACAAATGTACCTGTGACCCTGAAAACCTTGTCACTTACAAAGCACAAAACATGCTCAATTCTACTCTTGGTTTTGCTGCTCCTTCTCTGTGGATAGTAACAGATCCTCTATTCCAAGCCTGAAATTCCAAAACAAGTGGCATATTTCCATTTCAAACAGTTTTGTTTCTATCTCTTACCTTTATATGGCTTCAGGTATTTAATACTGATCCAACCCCTTGTAGGGCTGTCATCAAAGAACTGCACATGGACACGAGTGGCTTTTCCTTTTCCTCTGACTATTGTTCTTTCAGTGGGGTGGTTGTATATGAGACATGGCCACCAGGGATAACCTTCCATCTTGGCCCACACCAAGTCCCCGGGAGAATACTCACAGGAGACACTGCAGAGACAACAAATGTGTCATTTAGGAACACAAACACTCGGAACAGCTCTTTTCATAAATGGTACTGCACACTGCTACTGAGCATTTTACCCTCTTATGGTCCCTGGAAGCCTCACAGGGGGTGCAACCCCAATTACACAGTTCTTCCATACCACCAACAACACTTCTAAAGTTTTTTGATTTGCTCCTCCAAGTTCTGCTGGCTCCCCAGATAGAGATAGAGCTTTGTCAAAGAATGGTCTGGGATCAAAGGGACCCTTAAAGATCTCCCAGTCCCAACCCCCTGCCATATGCAGGGACACCTTCCCCTAGACCAGGTTGCCCAAAGCTCCATCCAACCTGGCCCTGAATATTCCAGGGGTGGGGCATCCACAGCTCCTCTGGGCAAGCCGTGCCAGTGCCTCACCAACCTCACAGTGAAGAATCTCTTCCTAATATCTAATCAGACCTACTCTCTTTCAGTTTGAAGCCACTCCCCCTCGTCCTGTCACTACATGCCCTTCTCCTGTAGAAACTAGATTTTCAACCAGGCACCAAAGGAAAAGAGTAAGACTTAAAAAACCCTCAGGCTACAAAAAAACAAATAAATAAAAAACTCTACCTGCACTGCAAAGCACCTGATGCAGCTTTTATTTGCTCTCTCCTCCTCCCCACAGATGTCACCCCAGTCACTGCCCCACTCCTACAGATGATGGCTGGGACACTCCTGCAGGCTGTGGCCCAACAACCAGTGACACGCAGTTTGCTGACAAGTGGGACATCTGCCATCATGGTGTTCAGCGCAAGAGACACAGAGCTTCTGGAGCAGGTCCAGCAGAGGGCAACAAGGGTGACCATGGGAATGGAGCATCCCTCTCACGACGGGAGCTGGGCCTGTTCAGCCTCGACAAGAGATGACTGAGAGGGGACCTCATCAGTATGTACAGATACCTAAATGAGGGGTTACCAAGCAGATGGCGCCAGGCTTTCCTTGGTGGTACCACGCATTAGGACAAGAGACAAAGGGCAGGAAGTTCCACCCGCCCACAAGGAAGACCCTCTTGACTGTGCGACTGCACACTGGAACTGACTGTCCAAGAGGCGGAGTCTTCCCTCACTGCAGATATTCAAAACTCTCTGAATACAATCCCGTGCCATGTGCTCCAGGATGGCCCTGCTCGAGCAGGGAGGCTGGGCCAGATGCTCCACTGTGGTCCCTTCCAGCCTGACCCACGGTGTCGTTCTATGATGCGGCACGGACAGCAGATATAAAACACGAGCGCAACACTACTCGCAAACAGCAAAGCCCGACCGCACGGCCCCGTCCCCGCA